>JABFPB010002465.1:0-20064 GCA_022817645.1 Ceratoteleas bidentatus
TTGATTTGGGAAATTTGTAAGCAAACTTTTCGATTGCAGTTCCCAGTACATTTGAGGAATTCCGTATATATTCTACGAATTTTCATTATACATGTTGGAAATTTCGGTTTCAAATTTCCTACTAGTTCCTAAAAGCCTTGTTTCATTTAGGAATTTGTAGGAACTCGCCACACGAGTAAATTTACAATACAGTGTGTATTCTGGTTTTAGAATTACATAACATGATGTTTAATTTTACACTTTTGGGTTTACAGTATGTGAGTATAAATCGGTGCGATCCAAGAACAAAACACAATCCGAATAAATAATTGATTTCATTTCGTTCTAGTAGGGGCCTTCTTTATATTAGAGTAAATCATTTTAAAATAATGGATGGATGGAAAAAACATGATATTGATCTTTAGACGATAGATTTTTTTATAATGAATCGATTATTTTTTAGAGTGCAGTTGTTTTGCTTCTTTTTCGCACGCGTTTTTCTCCGTGCATTGTTGCAACAACTTAATCATCTTTCTAAACATTTGATGCTTGTTTTATGTTGTGTTAATTTAGATGTTACATTTGGGATCGAAACGCGCGAAAAATGCGGTCGTAAATTTGGGAATGGTGGTTCAACCTGGATTTCGGCGGAAATAAACGTGGGCGATTTATTTGGTCGAATATTGAGATATATGCCATAGTTTAATGCAATGAAACGAAAAGTCTTCAAAGCTGGCGTTCCGAACTCCGGGTGTGAAATCAATGATTTAGTTCGGCGCGAAACTTCGATAGTTATAGAACCAACTATTTAAGAGAAGCTTTATCCCGTTAGCTGATTTTGAGTATGAGGACGGTGATTCATTATTTCCTTCAAGGGGACAGTCTTTTCAACGACAATTCGCCGAATTTCCGAACTCGACTCTCCGTCGTAACTAATACTTGGACGTGTCCATGAAAATGCAAATCTTATAATTTTACGTTAATTGGCTGATTAGCGATTGATTAAACTTCCAGTGCAATTTCCCGAAGTATTAATCAACGACGTGAATTTTTCACGAATCAATTAATTGCACAGCACTAGAAAATTGGCAGCATAAAATATAACGTTAAACTAGCTTAAATAAAATTATCTGTAAATATAATCAAATTCCCAACCTTATAATTTCTGATTTAATCGTGTCAGTCGGGGAAGAGTTAATGAAATTGTGACGCCGGCCGAAATCTTGATCCACAAAATAAAATTAAGAATTTTTTACAAGTAAAAAAAGAATGAAAACTTTGTTCCCGGGAAAACTTCAGAGATTGCAAGTTTCGATTTATTCAGATTTTGCATCTGCATATATTTAAACTTCTAAATTGTGTTTCGATGGTTCGATAGTGTTCCCTCTGTGATTTGATTACACCAGTGCAGTGTGGTTTTCATGCTGTTGATAAACAATCGAAACTTTTACATGAGATTCAATGCGATGAATACGCGATGCATTATGACAGTCACTTTCCCGCCAATATATCGCGCAAGTGTTACCTCATTATCGATTCTGCAGTTATCTTGTTGCTACGTTCATTAAGGTTACGGCGAGTAACCGACGCGTTATTGACAGACCAACGCTAACTGCATTACCAAATTCACCGTCATTCTTAGAAACGCGAAACACATTTCAGTGGATTTCGCGAAAGCACGAAACGTTCGCAAAAAGGAGAAAACAAAAAATTGCGCCGTTGCTAACGAATCAAGAAGTCATTCGCTCAACTTATTCGCCGAGTGCACTGAAAACTGGTCCACAGCGGAGGCCAAAAAATCCGCAATTTCGCCGCAAACAAAACATTTTCATTTCACGGCAAGTTAGCAAAACGTGCATTGTTTTGCAGTACGTAAAAATTGAATGGAAACAAAATAAACCCAATGAAACGCCGTTATTTTTTGATAAACAAAATAACGCTGCATCATTTGTGCAAACATTTTGATTGGCCGCGGAAAAGCGCGCTGCACCGTGGCAAACGCAATCCTGACGTGCGAATGCACGAATTACCGCGGACGGAAAGTCGGGTCGCGATGTCAAGTTCGGCGCGATACGCCACAGCGTTTGCTCGGTTTGATGTTCAAAGAAAAAGTGGTCTGTCGGCTTCTTATCGCCAAGTGGACCACGAGTCAGGTATTACTCGCGTTAAATGGCGCGTAATCCGCCCCAAGCATATAATTCTGGACGATTTACTTTTCAAGTTTCGTCGTCGCAGATTCCGTGAAACTCAAAAGTCGTTTCAACTTACAACGGTGGACACAATAACACGTAACTTTGCACTAATGTTACACAAATTAAGAATTGCGGTGGAAGTCCCGCTGACGTGAATAAATATTCCGAAACACAATGCTTTGCCGAATCTCAAGTGCAGTTTTTATGTTTCTATCACGTTGTTTCTTTTCGCTACGTTATCCTTCATTGATCAAAAATCGAATCAAGAACCTGTCGTCAATTAAAATTCCAATTATCAAAAACATCGACAAAACGCGTACATGCGGCACAACGAAATTTCGCATCGAGCGGGTTTCGTATCTCACCCGGTGTGTTCCTTAATGGAATTTAATTACGCGACTTGCAAATCAGGTCACAGACTGGCGCGCTGCGCAGAAGAAAACTCTTGACTCGAGAGTCGATCGGGTAAGTGCGTTTACGCGAATCGAAATGTTTTCGCGCTGAAATCAGCCAGAGCCGAGAATCGCGCGACGTCGCATTTGTCGTGATTCATTTTCCGCTCGGCTGCCTCGCTCGCCAACATTATCATTTTAAGATAATTGTGCCCCGGTTGCACAGCGCGGGAAAGATGATTATCATTTACGAATTATCGGTATGATACTGAATGATTCATGCACGCAATTATTCGTACGCGCACAGACAATGTATCATTCAGAACTAATACCCCGACTTGTTAATGGTCGGTTTTCACGGGCGATATTATATATAACAATATTAGGTTAACAATTACGTTTGTACTTTAACGCGCTCGCCGCGCTGGATATTTATGTGCGCGTTGCATTTTGATTAGTATTGTTAGAGCGCGCGGCGAAATAATGAACCGGCGCGTCCATTGTGCCCCGAGATTCTTCGCGCACGGATTATGGCGTTTGACAAATTGCGGAGGAAAAACATTCGTGTTACGATGGTGCACGCATTAACGCGACTGATCGCCGATCGTAATGAATGTTTCAATTGCGCAACCAAACGCTGTTAATTATTCCCTGCGCAAACACAGTGAAATTCATTATTGCAGACTTAACGTTGTCGCCCCGACGAGTACCTTTTTTGGCCTGCCGGTGGCCAAACATTGATTATAATTGCGCGTTATGGCAGTTCTATTTCCAAGCGGACTTTTTCCGCAAGGAGCAGTGTCGCAGAAAAACCGAAGCGTGGAATTTGTCTAGTGCGATTGGATAAACACTTTGAAATTAGTGTTTCGCCTGCGGTACCCTAAAACACACAAAGCTTCTTCTGATGGCCATCCCCTCGCCCCATCTCTGTTTAACCAAGAAAATGACTTGATTCAAAGCCGTATTAACATAAAAAGCGATGCGCGACTGCGCCAATAATTTTACATTATTTATTTAAGCAGCCGGAGGAATGTAATTTTCCGGGCCAAGAGCCACTTATCTTCCGAACAAAAAGTCCAAATATTAGTTCGCCTTCGATTCGAGCTCACATTGACAGCGCCAGTGAAATACTTTCGAATAATGGCCCGCCGCGAGTTTGAAAGAATTCCGCAGCCGGCGCTGATTGTACGTTCGCGGGTATTAATAACGCGAGGCATCCGTGATCCTCGCTCCATTATTTGATAATGAAATGACGCCGCCGAGGAAAGCGCGCAAGTTAGACGACTGTGTCGACAATTTCCGGCCGATTTCGCGTTCAACGCTCGTCATTCGCGGAGTCTGAAGAGTCCGATCCCCGTCTCGGTCGGTCGCGTTCCGTTGCGGAATTTCCGTCTCTGTCGGTGTCCTGCGACGCGCACTCGAGCCGGTCGACAAACTTTCGCCGCAGCCATACGCTAACTCGCGACGAAAGACGAGCCGTTCCGCACGAATTAACCCTTTTGTTTGGAGCACCGAGTCGCGGCGGCCATCAAGCTCGCCTCACCATTTATTTTGCCTCGTTACCGTCGCGATATCAACGGAGACCAATTGCGCCAATAAGCTGCGCGTCTCGATTATTACGTCCGAGTCGAATGCAAGTTTCAATACAACGAAGTTTGATGGCACCCTTACCAACAATAAAGTCTCCGTGGGTCTGAATCAGCAGGCGAATTATGAAAAACGGGGGGAGGGCATGACGCAGAAAACGTAAGAGAGCATAATATTTGCAAATGCATACGAACCGGGCGAGTTAATGGCCGATTATCCGTGGAAATAAAAGTTGCGCAGCGGAAAGTTTATTTCGCGCGGTGCGAGTAGAGATAGAGCGACATTGATGGATAGGCCGAGAGGGATGTAAGAAAGTGGGATAGAGCGATTTAGCATTGCGAGATGGAAAAATAATGACTGGGTTTTTGCAGCGGTGTCGCCGTCGGGCCTCCGCGCATGGGATGGGACCGCGTGACCTCTGGATGGGCTGAACGGGGAGAAGGTGGCAGAGGCAAGGGGTGGATTCATCGGTGGATGGATGCGGATAAATAATGCTTTTTGGGATGTAGGCTTTTCCAAGTTATTGCTGTGTTCGACCGAAAACAACATACATACATTATTACAGTTGGTGATTGTTATAGCTGTTGATAATTCAGCAACTAAAAATATAAAATAATATATTTAATTTTTAGTTGTTGAAGTTGCAACAACAGAAAAGTAATTAAATAATTTTAAACATTGCGCAGTTTGTAACTGTGCAATAATGAATCATTTTGATACAATTAAATGCATGTCTAATATTGCCAATGTATTACAAATGTATTAGAAACACTTGTTAGTTACATATTTTTTTTACCAGGTACTTTCTGACACTTGTTACTTGAAGTATAGTGTAATCATATTGAAAAAAAAACAATGGGCGCAATGTTGGCATAGAATTATCGATCGTCGGCCCAAGGTTGGTGAAACATGGTTATCATCTGGCCCAATTGGGAACGTCAGTAGTTAGACGAATGACATGATTCTTTACTCTTGTGTATCAACTTTTTAACCACGACATCGGGCCGAAAGATAACGTTTGCGAACGAAGTTTGCCAGGCCGAAATTAGCGAATTACCTATTTCCCTAGTAGAAAATGTGATGTGGCAAACCATTTCAGACATGTGGGCCTTGTCAGGATTTGATGTGGCAAACATCATCAAAGGGTTCCTAAGGAAAACCATATAAGGTTCCAATGAGGTATTCTGATTAGACATTGAGTCGAATGTAACGGTTGGCATCGGTTAGGTCCTGATGTGGCACGCCATATCAGAGCCTCATTAGGAAAACTGATCATTCCACAATTAGGTCATTTTGGTGTGGTTATGACGTGGCAACCTGATAATGGCCTTATCAAGTTTTGGTCAGGAAACCATATCATTTGCTAAGGCTAACCTTATCATTCATGATCAGGTTATGATAAGGCATGCCACATCATATTGTGGTAATATGATAGGCACATCGCGATGACTCATGTATAAAATGTTCCAATAGCTCAGAGACAAATCAGTCAAACTGCAAACTGAGCATTGAGGGTTCAGTTATTGCCTCAGTCATTGCATTTTTTTCGGCACATTCGTATCTTGATAAGGCCCTTATCTCAGCGCCATCAGAATTTTTACTAGAGTTATAGAATACTATTCGTGAGTAGAACGGAAAATTAAAATCCTTTCTTCAATAAGCATCACCATCCTTAAACTAAAAAATTCTTCCCGATTATCTTTTTGCCCACTAATAACTTCATTTGAAACGGAGTATTTCTTATAATTTACTCTCGTCCTCCATTTTGCAGCTCGTTAAACAACCCTTCACCCGCAGTTCCAACAATACTCCTTCAATCACTTTAACCTCCTTAAACGTCCCGCAAACCGGATTGGCCGGCGTAAAAACAGCACTTGCAAAGGCAAAGTGTCGACAAGACCTTGCGAGCCGCGTTTTCAATTTGCGTTTCAAAGTCGTCGCGGAATCGTCGTAACACGTTTGCTGAAGTAAAGTGCGCGCGTCCGTCTGCACCCGGGGCAGAAAAAGTCCCGAGTCTGCGGCTTAAGTAAAGTTTGAAGGAATGACAACTTACTGGCAGGAACCACGTTAAATATGCATGGGCTTCTTTGTCTTCCCACGCTGTTACTCGCCCAGCAAGCGAACGTCCCAAAATCTTCATCTGTGGACGCCGTATACTCGAGGATACTGACGAGACCTTTGTTTTCTACTCGTGAATTCTGCATCGGCAAGACCTCCCCCTGAGTGCCGTTGTACGTCCAGGAGAATCTCACGGCGTCGGTTGGGGCAGCGTCGACCTCACAGCGCAACAACATACTGTCGTGGCGGAGCATTGCGATGTCTTTGCGCTCGTGGCCCTCACGGCACCTGGGAGCATCTGACGAGAAAAACAAACTGACGTTATCGGACAGAAAAGGTCGCAAGCAGGTCACACTTGTTTGAGCAAAAAACGTTATCTATTTAAACTGGGCTATTGAAATGAGAGAGAGGGAAAGACAGCATATAAGAAGGCGATGTGAACGGTTCAATTCGGGTGGGAATATTTGGCGATTCAATTGGAATTATGGTTGCCGAAGGAAAATTGTAGGACGTGGAAAAGCAGGATATATAGGTTTAGAGGGAGGATATAGGTTTTTTTTCCTTAAAAAGATGCGTCGTCTTGGAGAATGTCCACTGGAAAATCAGTTCTCATGATTTGTCATAAGTAGGCTTTGTTGATAGTTTGGGAGCAGTAATGTCGGAAATGGTCTATTTTCGAGCGAAGTCCGATTCGGTTGGCTTTTTTGCTGAATCTGATTCAGCGTTTCATTGCGCGTGAAAAGGGACAGCTGATCTCGTTTGTCGGTCGAGCGAGCGTGTCGTGCATCCGATCGAAAAGCGATGGCAAATCAAAATATAACGACCGGCGTGGTTAATGATATGTCGACGTGAAATCAATTGTTTCGAAAAATTTTATTGATAGCGCAGCATGACTGAAACCATTTGCAAGAGTATTTTATAGTTTATGACACATGGATGAGATACAAATATGCTGTATGTAGTGGTAAAATTGTATTGATTAGAATATAGGGAAGGGTATTTGTTCAAATAATTTTAGAAAACTCTGACAAATGGCGAAACTGATTTTTTACTGTGAAAGTATCGAATATAATATATTCGATACTTCACAATGCTGCGAATTTTTTTTGTATTTGTGTAATAAGAATTTAATATTAAATTCAGCACCCGCCAAAATGTAAATGAACATATACACACAATCAATACCCGAGTATCAAAATTTTCAATTTCGATGAATCGATCTGTTCTGAAAGTGCCATACCATTAACTATTCAAACATTCTACTTGAAAGTTTCGAATGCATATATAGAATGCTTTGCTAGATAATGAACAAAAGCTGCGATTTTTATTTAAAAAGTTTTGTCAAATATTAAACATTCGTAGGCAGCAAAAATGCGTCGTGCGTACTCGAGGCAAATACAGTACTGTAAAATTTACAGGTTGAAAATGTGTCACCTCACAAACTGGAAAGTTTGTTCAGTTAACAGAACCATATTGCAATTGTAATGAGCTGAATGCGTTCCAAGACACTTTTTTCAACGTATATTCGAACGTTTACAAATGTTGCAAGAAGTCTAGGTTATCTAGATTACGTCTGCGTTCATATTTCATCATTTTATCGTTTCTAATAATTATTATAATAATTTTTCACTTATTTTATTCATTTTCGTGTTCAGATTTTTGTTGTGAAATAACAAATCTGGATTCGATCTGGTTACCTGACTATTGCCTGACTACATTCTTACTGTTTCCACATAATGGCCATACTAGTTTTACACTGCGAAACATTAAAATCTGTTAAGCCAACAGATTTTTCTTGATAATTTAACATATTTAAGTCGCTCATCAAGAAAATATAGTTTATAGTTTAATTACTGTCATGTAACTGTCAGTAAATTTTTGTATGGGAGCGTAGCACCCCTGATCAGTAGTAGGTTAGCCTGACAGCTGTCAGATTGCTTTGACCTGGTATTATTGATAATGAACGTTAACAATTGTGAATTCATAATAGTTATTCGAATTAGAATATACTTTTCTATTCAGATAAACTAATCTGCCTATATAATAAACTGTTCATTTACAACATTCGTAGAATATTCAGAGTAAACATCATTATATTTGGCATTTGTGCTAAAAATACATTTTCTTCAGTGCATTAATTGTTATAATTTCTGGCTCTGAAAACGGAAATTCTAAGGCTAATCAGGATATACTTTTGATCTGTCAGTAAATGCCATAAGCGCTGTTTCTTAGATTAGCTGATTTTCTGACCGAATTTCGTGGTACTATGAAAGAATTCTGGATTCAGGAATAGTTTTGGTTTCTTTACCGTATATAAAACATCACGCATTGCGCTGATTCTCAACGGTATCATTTATACCTATAACGGTAAAATACAGTCCAACATTTCTAGTTCGAGTTTATTTTGCCGATTTCTGCTTACAGAAATCGTCAGCGCTTGCGCGTTTTCATTCGGCTATCGCACGGGGTCGAAATTGCGTGTATTTCGCAAAATCGATCCGCGCGTTTCAAAATCGGACGCAAGCCCCGCGCAAGTATAAAGTGTATATTTGCTAGTACTCGTATTATATGTCATGCACAAAGAACTCGTTTTCTGTATAGAGCTGTGAATTTTACATACTGGAATCCATTTATTCCTGTGTATCCCAAACATCGGCGAGATTTCCTTTTATCGCGTGGCGTTGCAAGTGTCCCTTAGTAAACGTACTCTTCACGCATAATACTCCCTTTTGTTGGCACTCAGACACGAATCTCTTTGGCTACGCGAATCATTTATTTGTCCTTGAGATGCACAATACATATGTCGATAAAGTATTTAAGTTTTCATGCAGCGACCCAGCATCTACCCTTTCCACATTTTAATCGTTGTCACTGAATTTCAAACGAACACAAAAGGTCGCAAGTAACATTGTGCAATCCGGAATTACGGCCCTTTTCGCGTTGCTTTATCGCGAATGTTAATTAACAAAGGCACTTTTAATTCGCCGAAAAATGATTACGCTTCGAACGTAGTGCACGTCGTTTGTCGATTAACGCTCGTTACCCGAAGTGAATCACAATTTCGTTCGCATAATCATTGAACTTTATCAATATTTTACTACATTGTGCGCCGCAATGATTCTATTAAACACATGCGAATCAAATTTAAATAATTGAACGCTTAAGTACAGGGCTTACTCGGCTATACCCGACGAATAATAATTTGTCAGTGAATTTTTCGTCCGCACGAAATATGGCCAAATAATATCTATATACACACATAACAAACGCTCGTCGGTTATCAGTTAAAATAAGAATGAATATTCATTTGCGGCACACGGAGGGGGTGTTTTTATTTATACGGGGCAATCGGTTTTGTGTTGCAAACGGTTTTATTGCGCGACGTAAAGTATATTTGAATATAAACCGCGCACTCTCGAGTGGCCCATACAATTCTCGGTTTTAGTGGGGTCTCGCGGAATACTTTATTTCGAACACTTTTGCGTCGATTACGTACGAGCGCCGAACTGCGACATAATTGCGTCATTTTTCGCTACGTCCAGTGTTACAGGTGATCCCGTTACCGGCGGAGCTGGCGGAACTATGATTTAATAAACGGTTCGCTTTAATATCCTGATATGCATGATAAATCATGATTAAATCCTTTCGCGTTACACGAATATATATTCCTATAAATTAAATTTTGAATAACCCTGAACCGATTTCGTGGGGCAAAAATACGTCCAATGAAATATGCATGTGCGTGCGTCGTTAGACGTGTTTATGCAGCGAATTTTGCAATGCAACCATCAAGGAAGACACGGGCAAGTGAACAAGTCGATTTACATGGCGCGCGTTTGATGTAATAACCTAAAATAACGAGCGGTTGGGTATAAATCAAAATTAATAAAATCGATTGGCGAATAAAACGACGCGCACTCGGACGGGACGAGCCGTTCAAATCGAATAAATCAAATGGAATGAGGCGTTTGTTATTTGATGTTTGTTTTGCCGCACTCTAAAAAATTACGTTTTACGTTGAAAGAGAATTACCTCCAAGAAGAATATAATCTATCTGTACAGCCAAATCGTTTGATTGCGAAACAAAAGCCTGTGGCTAAACGGATATTTGTTAGAGGATGGGGAATTCGTATTAACAAATTATTTGAAAATCGATGATCTCAAACATGGCAATACCCGGCTTGGGCGGCTTAAAGTGTATTTCGGGAAGTGTCAGATGAACGGAGTATCTCATTCTTACATTTCATGCGAACGAGGACAGGAAGGCTCCTCGTTTCCCCAATGGTATTCGTTACCAGACAGGTGTATTCTCCAGAGTGAGACAGGTTCAGAACTCGCAGTGTCAGTGTGTTGGCAGATATTAGAACACCCGCAGTGACGTCGTGCTCCAGCCTAATGTTCTAAAACACCAATAAGCACGTAGCACCAGTTAGTATATAAGATAGTACATTTCGCAAATGATAACGATCTTGTTTGTCGTTCTGCAATTTATCATGTTTGGACAAGGTGCGGTTCGCCGTTAAATTTCTTAATTGTAACGGTAGTCTTCGACCAAATGAGGATGTCGACAAACTTGTACATGCTATTTGTCATCATATGAACAAAAATTGCATATTGTATAGCACAATTTTTTGAAAATAATTGGTACTGTAAATTAAGTCATATTCCAATGTATCGCCAAAATTTGTTTGTGGTTGACAGAGTTGGGCTTCTCCGTAATAATCTGGAGGAAAAGGTATTAAAAATTGTTTGTCTAATATTTATTGGTGATAAAATATGTTTAAAAAAACACAGTCTTTAAAAACAGCACTGCAAAAAGCTCGATCCAATTACGATTTTGTTCAAAATCTCTCAATAGAATTTATAGATAATTGAATTTCAAACAAAGTACACAAAAAACAAGTAAATCCAATAAAAACTGAGCGCCCAGAAGCATTTTGATTTCAGAAAAAGGTGAAAAAAAGTTTTCGAGAAAAACGGATTCAAAGTTTTACTTTAATTTAACGAAGTGTACAGTCATAAATACTATAATAAACATGATATTTCACTCAAGTAACTTAGGTAGCTATACCAGCCCCATATCGAGGACCCGCGTTTTTATTTTTGAACGTTGCAGTACAGTTTTTTCTGCATTCTCTCCTTCCGTGCGCAGTGATGAAAGAAACACGCGTTTCTTTCGTTCGACACTGGCGCACGTTTTTATTAATTTCATCAATCTTTAAAGTCTTTTGCAAAAAGTAAAGATACTTGAATGAGGATCTTCAAAAGCAGCAGAAAATTAAATAAAGACTGTTTTCTATTTTTTTTTCGAATTTTCATTATTTTGCACTTGCCAGACCCTTTAATAAAATCTTCGCTGATGATAACGGTATAATGTAATCTCATTATTAAAAAAAAACTTGAAATAGTAAAACCTTTTTGCTAATTAACGAAGCGTAAAATTATCTAAATGTGAATATTTTCTGGTAAAGGAACGAAATATCATTGCAATACAAAAAAACATGAATGGAATCAGAAAACGCTCTATTTTTGTGACAACTATTTAATCGAATTCCATTCATGTAAAAAACGGAATCCCCAGTGCTGCTCCCTATGCCGTTGATTGGCCTACCCCTCGGCAAAAGTTAATTAATTCCACGTTTCGGGCCGTAGCGCGTTTCATTTATTTAGCGGTACGTCACGCGGTCGCATATTAGCGAAAAATTGCATTTTTCCAAACAGCGCGACCGGTGCATTTGCATTTAAAAACTACGCCCATAATCAGAAATTGTGACAACTGCCTTATTGAATTTTTTAACTCCAAATTCATGCTGACAACAGCTGTCGCGAACTGCTAATAAAGTAGCCTTATTACTCGCGTAAAACTTTCTCCAACGGACAAAGCGAAACTTATATGTTTAATTAAAATGTGCATAAACATTCGGGCGCGCATAAATAACGGTCTCATTAAATATTCCATAATCCTGCAAAAACGCAACGCTCAAACCCCACTGTTTCTTTTAATAACAAATTATTTCCAAACGTCACTATCTGCGCAGCCACGGGCAAATCCTATTTAGAATTCATTAAAGAACTCGTGCGCTGCGTAACATTTGAATGAATACTGTATTTGCTAAACATCCAAAGACGTTTCGGTAAATAATGCATGATATGTTTGCGCGCAGAGGGAGGGGAAAAAACGGCGCGGCCGACGGTGGCAGATTTTTTCCCATTATTTATTCAGCTGCATTACAATTTATGCTTAATTTAATGCCGCGAATTATGCGTATTTACCCGCGCGCGTCGCCGTAATGATTAATGTTAAACAAGGCAGAATACCTTGAGCCAATGGCGCGGGACAAAAAGCGCGCTAATTACCGGCCGCGGGGGTAAGGCGCGAAAATTAATTAGTCGCCGCGGCGACGAAAAAAAAGTGCGCACGCCGATCGAAATTGTTTTACGCGGGCGTAAAAATGCAGCCGGCGCAGCATTATCAGGATTTTCGGCGTATTTGCACCTCGAGCTTGGCGCAGTCGAAATGGCTGTTCCGTGTTGCACGGGCTTTAACCTTAAGTTTCGTCGAAGGTGATTTGAGCCGAAGATTACCTATCGAAATGAAAAAGCGGCGAGGGAGAGCAGATCGTCGCAAAGTGACGCGGATCGGGCGAAATTGTTGTTCGCCAGATCGCTGTGGCAATCCCAATTTTGCTCGGTGTAATTAAGGTTATTGAAATAATCGTTGCCGCTGTAATAAATGGCCCGGGTAAGACGGTAAGTGCTGTCGTGGAGAATGATTGGATTGCGTTGAGCTGAAGAACGGTACAATAGAGGAGAAATGCGTCGCCGGAATGGCAAGCGCAATGACTAAATGGGGGATGGCAATAGGCAGATTGCGGGGTTAATTATGCTGTATGTTACAAAAGCAATACAGATAGGTAACTGGCGCGTCTATTACGCGTTTAGCTATCTGCGCGCTGTTTAAGATTACCATAACTCATGATTCCTCGGGTTATCATTAATGACGGTTGTCCGTATCAATATGAGCTGACGGGGGAAAAGTGCAGGCTGAATTATTGGCCGATCCAATAACTCAACCTGCAAGTGATTTTGGATATAGTTTGACGGGAGAATGATAAGAGGTTATCAAAATCAAAATTAAGAAGGGTTAATATAGGGATATGTAAATGTATACATTAGGAAATATTCTAAGAAGAGTTTTTAAATACTTTGTACACTAAAAAAAGTCTATTAAATACGAGAGCAATCTGCAGACAAGTAAATTGATTTTTTATTTGATATTGGTACCACAATTTTTCGTCTGATGTTAAGGATAAGCATATCCTGTACGCATAACAATTATGCTGAACATTAACTCTAATAATCTTTTACTTAGTTCTCAAGTAATAGTATTCAAATGATAAGAGGATTTGCCCCACAAGTAAAACGTCACAGAATTATGACCCCATCTTAATTTATTTGTGTGCAATACCTGCCAGTGACGTATTGTTATATTAAAAATCTTTCAGACAAATGTTAAATATTTCAAACGTCATTTTTGAAAGATACATAGGAGAGAGGATTATACCTTGGGATAAGAATATTAATAACGATGCTTTTGAATCTTACCCACATTGTGTATAATGTGAATCTCAATAGATTTATTCAACTTTTATGCATAAATTGCTGCATTATAGGTTTTTATGCATAAAAGTATTGATTTCGCGCATCAGTGTACCTTTTTTTCCTTTGACGAAAAATATTATGTCTCTAGAAATACAATTGATACTAATGCCAGGCTACAATAACTCATTTCAGATTGGAACAGTCCAGGTACAGTTTAAGTCATTGCCGTCTTGAGACTGTTGCAAGACTGAATAGAGTTGGACTTTAGTCTGAAAACAATTTAACAATCTGGTAGTAGTCAGTTAGTCAGACCACATCGAAATTAATTTTTTCCAATCTCAGTGCCAGAAGTAATAACGCATGAACTGAAAAATTGGATATTTCAACCAAAATAAATAGTTCTCAGACCATTGACCAGAAAAATTGGACAATCCGTCTGAATTTTGGTTTGATAAAACTGAATCATGAAACAAACAATCTGTTGGTGTAGAATTAATTACAGAAATATTGATTGCAGCTAGAACGACAAAAAACTGTTTTCGCCATTTCATTGAATTTCGACAAACTTATTGTATTCTGTGCAAAAACATTTCAAACCTCGACTTTCTAAGACTTGCTCCCCGACTCATAACCCTTTACGTAATACCCATCAAACGTCGCCGCAAAAAGCACCCTCGCAAATCAGAAGAGACGCGCGCACGTTAGATGACGCCTTCGACCGAGTTATGTCACAACCTGTATCAAACCGCGGCTAATGAAACTGCCGCGTCGGAATAATAGAAAAGCGCGGTAAAATGGATAACAAATGTTTTTCATTATCCAGCACCACGCGTGTAATCGCGCTTCCGTTGACGCCATCTCCCGATTTAAAACGGGCCAAACGTTATTCCATTTCTGTTTAAAGAATAACGAACCGCGCGAATACAACGCGCAAATTAAAACCGCGCCAATCGCGCGCTGATTTGCGATTCTTCGTTCGCTAGTGCTTCGCAAATGGATGGCAGTACGGCGACAATCCGCGCGAATATCAGAACGAACGCGAAGGTGACAAATGGCAAACAGAGGTACCAAAAAGTGTACTTCATCTGGCCGCCGAGCGTTTCCGAAAAGCACAATAAAGGGCCGCTTCTTGTCGGTGCTTTTGGGTCAACCCTGGGAGTTTAATTATATTTTTCTCAAGCGCACAAAAAGTGTCATTTTTCTGGACGTCCCGCCGAAACAATCGGACAAAAACAATGGGGAAAACGCGGTCATCCTTTATCGCTTGATAAACGAGCCCTTCGAGTGTGAATGATGAGCCGTGCGATTTGATAAATTACCGAATGCGCGCCGCCCCGCGACGTCTTATTGTTTACATATGAGCACTTTTTAATTCGCCGGAGTGGCTGGAAATTGCGTTGCGGCGTAATTTGTTAAAAGGAGAACTCATCGCGGACGAAGATTTCGCGAAATCTTTGTATTAGTTGGGTTTAGCATCAAAAGGAATAAGTCGGTTACAGTTGATCCTCGCATTGAAAAAAATGTATGGTTGGTACTAGTATACACGTGGTAGCAATAAACATACAGTACGGCTGACTGTGCACTACAATACCGTTGGGTTACGTCAAACATACGTATAGTTACCCTAAACATACATATGATTATCTCAAGCAAATGTATGGTTGCATCGACCATACTGGGGGTAATAATACAGGTATGGTTGCTACTGTCGAGTCAGTTTTTTCAGTGCGGGAACACACGCATGCGTGTGACCTACATGTTTCTCGCGTGTGTGACTTTGAAGTATACAATGCGAGTAAAAAGAGGAAAAAAAGTAAAGAAAGAAAGAGAGGGGCCTCTCTTTTCTTCCTAAAGGGAAGAAAGAAAGAGAGGAACAGAGAAAGAAATGGGAAAAAATTGTCGTCTCATATGAAATTGACTTGGCCTTGTGCGACTTCATTTGGCGTGCGCTTATTACCATAAATTACTGTCCAATCATCAAGACAAATGCCATGGAATCGAAGGCGGCAAATCCATCGTTACACCATTAGCGGCGGGTCCAGGTGAAAAATGGTAACGCGTGAAAATGACGCGCAATCAGAATCGGCGCAACTTGAGACACAAAATAAGAGTGTCGCGCGGCAAGAAAGTTTCACCGGGGGTAATTATGCAGATGAGGTAGTGATTTTTCGCGGATTGCGGCGCCTCTCGTTAAGAAAGGCGGACGGCAACGTTGAGGTGGCGATGATGCCGACGAAATCAATGTCGACGGCATTAAACGTCGCCGTTGCCGGCCGGGATAAGGACAGTATAATGTATTTGTAGTCTGGCGGCTGCGAATTTGAATAATGGAGCCGCATAATGGATGGCACGTCGAGTACGTACGTATTGCTCTTGGTCGCGCGCGAACCCCGTCCGTCGGAAATAAAACGCGCGGTGGCAGCCGGGCGCAGATATACGTTATTTTGTAAAGTGCGGCGCTGTTGACATTATGCAGGATATATTAGCGCGGCCAGGATCCAAGGAGGCAAAGAATGACGCGTTAGCGAAAATACCAAAGCGCATGCCAATTAAAGCCGCGATGGACGAGACGCTTCCGAAGTGAAAATCCAACTAGTTTTTGGCGAGTTTATTGAGGCGCTGACCAGGCTGTAGCAAATTGTACTTGTCTAGACAAAACTGGTAAGAAATTAGCCAGCAATTGGGAAATATAACTTGACAAGTTGGAGCTTGTCGGAATCCAACAAATTTTGCTTACACTAGATTAGTAAAACTGTTCGCAACCACACTAGGCACTGGCAAATCAAACTTGTCTAGTTTGTAAGTGTCAGTCACTGGATACACTGAGAAAAAACCGTGTAAAAATACACAACTTTTACACTACTAGTGGTGTAAAATCAAACCGCTAATGGTGTAATTTTACACGTGTTGGTGTAATTTCAGAGATTTTGGTTCAAGTTTGCAGATCGCAGCGATATTTAGGAGGTTATGTCGCAGTGTTGCTACCAGTCGGTCCGACCAATCGGTAAATGTCTTGCAAAGACTGAGAAAATTCTGTGAGGTTGCAATTTGTCACATTGGTGATGTTCAAAAAGTTTGGTTAGGTAGGCCAGTGTGTAAATTTACGCAAGTTGTGTAATTTTACAACGACTGGTAGTGTAATATAATTACACATATAGTGAAAAATTACACTACGAGTGTAATTTTACACCGTTAAACGTGGTTTTTTTAATGCCACCGACTATCGGTGTGATTTTACACCAATTTTTTTTCAGTGTAGGTACTGAACTGTCAACATTAATGTTTCTGTCTGTTAAGGTAGTTACCTCACATGCGCTAGTCATCTGAACTTCAACAACTAATTAATTTTTAATTACGCATTTGTAAAGTTTTATTACAAAAAATATTTTTTGGGATAAATAATTAATTTAATATGTACACGGAATGATAAAGGAAAGTCTGCTGTAACGTCGGAGAATTCACATTTTTATTACATCAATTTCCGAAAAAATTGTGTTTCCTAGTGATATAATTTTAAACTAAGCTGTGTCTTTTTATGAAACCTAATTGATTTATTTCACAGTTGTCATTAAATAACTGAGTTTTCTGCATATGAAAACCTGTTAAACGTAAACTAGTGGAGCTAGAAGTTTAAAATATATCAAAAGTTACCCGACATTTTAATCAAGTTAACTGATTTTCAGTATATTTAACCAAACTTCTGGTTATTGATTTGTACATCTTCTGCTCAACAGTTTAGAAACATTTACTAACATTTTTTTCTATTTTTCCGTACCATATAAGCAAACGTCGAAAATCAACGTCTAAGTTGAATAACGTTTAGTTCGTCATCGAGCCAGATGTGGACATTTTTTCCTAATCCGGGCCACGCCATGCGTTACACCCCGACCACATTTCGTCAAACTTATACTAGGGTATTGATTGATATATCTTTTGTGAAAAACTTTAGAAGACGTTATTTTTAAACATATCATTTTATATCCATAAAACAGCCTCTAGATATTTTTTAATTATAATAAACTACTAATATTATCTACAAACTTTTGATCATCTCTTATAAGTTTCAACTTGAATAAAGTGTCAGTTAAGTTGCATTAAGCAATCCGATGCATCTTCCTATCCAATCACTTTTAGAACTCCGTGATAACCTTTTTAATTCTGCACAAATAAATCGCCGAACACATTTTGCTCGCACGTGACATTCTTCCAAATGCATTAAAACTCAATTGCAGTATCTGTCACTTTCAAATCTGACTAATTTCATTATGCGAGCGCGTTATTCAGTTTAATCGAGTTTTGATAGTTTGGGTTTCATTGATCGAATCTGGCCATCTGCACTTTAACCGTACGTACGCCGAGTCTCATCAGATCTAACCTGGCGCGATAATCTTAGATCTAACCAAGATTAATAAGGTTCGAGCATATCTAACATGGTTAATAATATGATAAAGTGAGATACCCACTAATTGAACCGGTTATAATATTAATTAGGACTATCATGTCTAACTGAGTTTCAGCATTACGGAATCAATGATAATTGCTTTCGAACGTTTTGCCGTGCGCAATTGAATCCCCGTTCTTGTTCTTCTCCAAATTTTTCCTCCATCATCGAAACTCCCATAATCCCCATTAATTGGCCTGTAACGCGAAACAATAGACATCATTGCGTCTTGTCACATTTCCTATCGCGAAACTCCGGTTTCGTGGCATTTCTGAACTGCACTTTGAGTAAAAATAATTGCGACAACAAACTCGATCGCCGCGGGAAAAAATTAATAATAAAGACAATTTCACAAAGCCCGGGTATTGATTCATCTTACGGGATTCGAAGTCACGCGAATTACGGCAACTGCGAAATATCAGCTCACGAAGAATGGCACAATTAGGTTCGTTAAGAGACGCTACGGTAATGACTATTTGTTTGCACAAAGGGTTTTACCGCGCGAGACAGTGTCTTTGCAGTTAATACTGATTCAGTGGTGCGCATTTTTCCACCCGCTCTCCCTCGTTCTCTCTCGCTTGTTCATTTTTGTTTATTTTTCCGAGAAAAAAGGCATACGTGAACAAAATTAACATAAGCTCGAAATGTTAAAGCGAAAAGAATGGCCTTTGACTCGCGTGCTCAGTTACGCTCGAGTTTCCACGGACGCGGTCACGCCGGTGCCACGCGGCTGATCAAAACTTTTATCCCACAATAGATAATGCACACACATTTTGAATCTCTTGACTCGGAATATCGCGTATCTCGTTTGTACACTGCGCACGTTCTGAAACGGCGGACGGCGCTGGCCATTTATTATAGTAAAATAATACTTTTAATGGGAAAACTTGTTCACCAGTTATCGAAGTGCGGATTAAAGTAAAGAAAATGAAGGGAAAAGTATTACGCGGGTCGAATTGATCATTCTGGGGCATAAAGTCGAGGGGATCCTGGAAGTTTTGTCAGGGCTAGCGGCATTACGTCTTCATTGATTTGACTTAAGCGCGGGCAGTCCCGGCCACGGAGATAGCCGAATTATTGCTATTGCAAATTATTAGTAATGAGAGTCCGCGATCGATGCCGCGCGCCGCGCTCCGCTCGCTCGGGCCGTTATCCTCGAGCAGTTTTACCTGCCGATACGTGAAATCGAGCAAAAACAACCATTTTCTGCGCGCGTTGCCCGATTTTTCATTTATATGCAAAATTAATGCTGCGAAGATACGAATGACGCCACCGAGTGGAACGAGTCATTATTTGGCGGAGCGGGAGAGGGGGCTGCTGAATTAAACGCACCTACCATCCGTTGAATTATTTTTTGTTTGAAATAGTTAGAAGCATAATTCTGTTTTGAATTCGAATTCAAAAAATTAATTTGACCCCTCTTTGCATTCAATTGTATCTGTAACTTCTGCAAATAATTGGATTTTGATTAAATTCCGTTGTTTTGAGCAACATTTATTGGATTTGTCCATGTGGTTGTTATTTTTTTATTAAATCCTTTTTTATATTTTCGGAGATGAATATTTCAGAACGTCTTCTGAAACCTGACAATGGTCATGGCAACGTTAACCCTCTATATGAGGTTTCCCCCACTCTTGAGATGAAGTTCACGCCAATCTATCACCCTGTGATGTAAATAGGTTAGGTGTCTTTTTACACCCAACATATTTTTTTACATGCCATGATTTGTGTAAGCCGATGAGATACAATTTGAGTTACAAATCTAGAAATTAATAACTGCAAGTTGTGCTTCGTGTTATACCTCGGGTTATAC
>JABFPB010002466.1:0-20064 GCA_022817645.1 Ceratoteleas bidentatus
AAACAGTTAAAACAAGTCGTATATTTGTTAATAATTAATCAAATATAGGGCATTTTTTTAAAGTTAAAGGTACACCAGTTTTCATTCAATTTCAATTTAGTTTGCGCCAAAATGTTCGGAATTCAGTTTTGAACAAATCTGTCAGACAGTATTCTGAGAGATTTGTACAGCATTTATAGTTTTCTCGCAATCTACGACTTTATGAAAGAATGTCACAAACAGGCCAAAAATGGGGCTTTTTTTACATTAACATTAACATGAATAATTTTTTTTCAAATTCAACAAACAAAATTCTGTCTGATCAATCTATTCGTTTTTGAATTCTAAACATTTTAACGAAAACTATATCAAAATTGGATCAAAAATCTTTAATGTTTTAAATTTAAGAATTTCTGCGAAGAAAGTTTTCCAGATAATCAAGTTCAAAGTAAAAAGTTCTCTGACAATCATTAAAATTCGTTCTAAAACATAATAGTTTTAGAAAAATAACAGTTTCTACGTGTTTTAGTTTTTAAATCCATATTATAGAGCACATATCAAAGTTAGAATATGAAAAAAAATTCGTCAAAAAATCTGTTTTGCTCAAAAAGCACCAGACGGTCCCCTTACACGAAAAAAAAGATCTGACAATTTTACCAAACTTTTCGGCAAACTGAGGATATAAGAACAGAAATCGCCAAAATTACCAAACTCTTTGGAACAAAGGTTAATGTTTCGTATTGTTTGACGAATATTAGGAAATCAGTTTAATACAGTTTGGTAAAAAAGCTAAACGCTGTCGTTATATCCTCGGTTTGCCGAAAAGTTTGGTAAAATTTATCAGATCTTTTTTTTCCGTGCAATATAATTTTGTTTGCTATGAATTGAAAATTGCCAATTAAATGCTTAGTTTTCGAAATGCATACTATACCTCAAATATATTTTCTATATGTTTATAGTTAAAGTATGCATAAGAATGAATGACCAACATAGTTATATGTTTCAATGAACACGTGTTGGCAAGAAAACAATTAGTGGCGCATCGGTGAATTTAACCAGCCATTTTGTGGTAGCTGTTTATAAAACTATTTGTCAATTGCGAGCAACAATCGGCATCAATTGCATGTAAATAATAACGTAATTAAGTGACACGCGTGTGCACACTTTGGCCCCGTGTATATATGTGCAGAAATTAACCGGTGCGTCTCGGAACGCATGTGGAATTATGCACACAAACAGTAGCCGTGCCGTTCGGCATATTATCGGGCCAGCCCGGTGCAACAAGTTGCCCAGTATCAATTGATGTGTTATTAATTGTCAGTTAATTGCGTTAATGTGGCGCCAAGCCGATCAACGTTTTACACATTTTTACGCACACGTAAACAGGGGCTTTATCATTATTTCGGTGGCTCGTTTTCGACTCACTGGCACGCATCCAAAAGTTCAAGTGTGCGCTCGCAACAACAGCAACGACGCCCAAACAATTTTCATAATTCACCGTTCGATTGCGATTTATTTTCGGCCACGCAGTTGCGTTGCGGCCGACTATTGATTTGTCCCATCCATCGTTGACCTTTGATCACTTTCGACTAAATTTAACGAGTTGCATAAATAGCGACCGGGTCATCGACTGAACCGCGGCGTACACGTGAACGTACTTCCGGCCCTCGCGCTCGATTTACGCCAAATTAGTTTATTGTCATTTGTATGATTCTTTGTAATGCGAATTTATCAATTGTTCGGCGCATTTCATTACTCAATGCGCCGGGCTCTTGTTTTACGCGAGCACACGTCACGATTCATTCACAATGTTGACGACAAATTCGAGTCATTATATCTTGTCCGCGTCAAAATAAATATCATGTGTTTAAAGTTCGCTGTCACCGATTCGCCGTATGTTCTACATTTGCGACCGATATTATGATATGCTTACGTTTTTTGGCCATAACTAACTTGTTTATCAAAAACTTTATATCATATAGTATTTATCACATTTAATCAATGTGGTAATATCATTTTGAATTATTCGAATTTTAAGATTTGAATATGACAATTAGTTTAAGTATGAAAGTTACGTCTCCGTGTGTGTTAAATTGAATGGGCATATATATGAAAAATTAATATATTATTTTTAATATATCCTATTCAAAGAAAAATATTAATTTGTTATCAAAATGTAATCGTTAATTGTATAATATATTCATCAATTTAACATACAGTATCAATGTAAAGCCCGTTGAAAAACGCTGCATTGAATTCTTTTTAAGAGCCAAATGGTGATTTTGGAACAGTTGCGCAACGGAACATCTTGCGGAAAAAGAAAGGCGGCCATGAATAGGGAAAAGACGGTCGAATCGATACTTTTTCGGATGCGTGCTGCTGCAAACCGATTTCGAATTTTCCAAAGGTGCCAGGCGAACCGCAAATGTCTTCGAGGCGTTCCGACTACGAGGGATTCCAATTCCCCTCGTCGACTTTCCTCTGTGGGAAAATTTAACGTCTCAGATGCGCCGTCGCAAAAAACGACGAGTCCGTCTTGTGTCGAGGTTTTAAGACCAGAGTCTGGGAATGAGGGATGCAACGGCGTTTAATCCAGGGGTGTAGTACGTCGTTTGATGCGGGCACTTTAAGATCCGTTACTTTTCGTTGACTGCACGAAGGAAATACTTTGATATTATATGCCATATTACATCCTATTTAATACAAGTTTTCGTACAGCACACAATTTAAATGATTAATTCTTTAATTAAATATAAGAAATTAACTTGGAATAAAAAATTACTTGTTTACAATAATTTATCTAATTCGTCCTGATATGAAAATATGCCAGGAATGTTGTATTCGTAAATATTTCTACAAATTCTACTGGCTTTTCTCTGCAATCAATTACCCCGTCGACATAGCCGCCGAAAAGGGTTACGATTTGGCCACTAAGCAAAGCAATTAGAATCCAGAGCGGAAGCTCCTTAAAGTCGCAACGACAATTCGAGTGAACTCCCCGTTGAAAGTCAGTTAACGAAACAACGTCTCGTGAAAAAAGTTATTTGAAGACGGTTAATGAGCCAGCGGACGGAAACGTGCGTCTGAATGGCAACGTCTGAAGATAGGGGTCCTCGAAGTGCGACGCTCCTGCAAGATCGCGGAGGGCCCCATTCGGCGCATTCAGGTGGTTTTGCCATTTAAATGTCCAGATATCCATCCCTCTTGGTTCGCCGTCGCCGTCGAGCTCGCTTACCCTTGAATGTCGGCCGACAAGTTAGGGTCCCGGCAAACGGAGCGCGGATCCGCGCGTGAGCGAGACGGCGCCTCCGAAGAAGTCAGAGTGAGACGGCCGAGTTTCTTAGGGTGACGGGTCGCGCGTGCCAGCTGCCGTGTCGAGGCGTAACCGACGTTTCGGCTTCTTGTTGGCATTGTTGCGGCGACCCCTGTAACGTCTTGAGAACCCCCCAAGACTCGTCCCTCGTAACGTCTTAAAGGCGCGCAAGCAAGCTGAACTCGGCACCACGGTTGGGTGGAGCAACGGTTTTCGACTTACGTATTGTCGTCATAATTTCAGATCACAATAACAGAAAGTCACATCTCAAGCCAAAACCAACGAATACGGCGATTTAAATTGTACGAGATTGTGGAATCTTTTCAACGGATTTCTTTTTGGTTTGTTTATTTTTCTTCTGTTTTTCCAGTACTTATAGAGTATCCGAAATAGGATATTATATGATGTGGGCAGATAAAAATTAAATAAAAAACAAGTAATATCGAAACCCAGAAATGACAGTGATGTTGAAGTTTCTTAATGAAGAGCAAATATAATTTCTGTCTTTCATTATGCAGTCATAATGTGGTACTTCAATACAAATTCAGTGTGTACCCTATCAGCAAATTAATATTAATTAATATTTCAGGAATGTTCCTGGAAAAGTTTTTGCTGATAGGGTATATTATAGGTAAATGTGACAATATGCATTATGTTCTAAACTTTTACAAGGCATGTGAAAATATATATTATGTAGAAAAAACGATTAATAAACGAATGAAGAAACTATTCTGTATTTTTAGATTAATATTTTATAAGGAGAATTTGCAGAAACGTATTTTTACTCAGCAGTAACGATGAAGCTAGAAAAACGTGAGTTCTGCTTGACAAAGTATACTGGGGTTCTTTAAACGGCCACCACGGTGCCCTCCTGTGTTTCTTAAGAACCCCGTCTGCGCCGGGACCTTTAAACGTAACGGAATGTTCAAAGCTGTTCCTTGAATATAAGACAGGAAGTTCGAATTACGTACCTGCGCTCCTTAGCCGAGAGATCAAGCGATTGCAATTTCGGCGCAGCGAATTTTCGTTAACCGGAATCTAACGATTTCCAACGGTTATCGTCAAACCCATATTCTACATTCAAAAAAATATTCTATAAAAAATAATTGTATTTCCAGTAAACTTTACCATATCATACAGTAGTCGCGATTTTGACAAAATTAGTATACCTTCAAAAAAGGTATGACTGCATATTACAGGAAATTTTATTACAGTGTATCTAATAAAATTTACTACATCTTCTGGAACATTTTTTTTGAAGTTATACTAGTTTCGTTTATATAGGAAATGTATGTCGCGATTCCTAAATGATACAGTAAAACTGTATCATTTACTTAAACATTTTCTCAGTATAACCTAAAATGTTTGGATTATTGCGTAAACGAGCGTCTACAACGAGCCGGAACTTTTCTCGCGAATTTTTCATCTAGTTTCCCAATTGATTATCATACTGCAACGAGAAACGCAGTCGAACAAATTGCACTGATAAAGCGTTTATAAGGTGGAACGAGACTGCGCCGGGCAACAAAGAACAATCAAAAGTTTCGATCCGTTACTTCGTGAATGGGACGATTGCTAATGACGACGAGAAACAAGAGACCCCGAGGACATAACGACAGCTTGAAACATCTCTTTTATTGCCGGCGGGCTACTTTTTGAAGCTGTTACGCGGATATGTCCACGGCATATTGGCAAGCGGAGGCTCCGAATTACGGCATTATTGTAGTTGCGTTACAGGCAAAGTCTTATGGCAGCCGGCCAAAATGCTCTCGAGTTTTTCGTCCTCATAGTCGAGCGTCCTACTATTTCACTTGGTGATATTCGATAGTCAAAGTTCCGTCCACAATCTAACTTTCGGCGGCTGTGTCTCCAGAAGCGTGCCAAGGTGTCGACGCACGGATAATGCCGCGACCGGTAAATGACGTGGAACGACGGCGATTGCAACGTCGTTGAGACAAATTGCGTTGACCCAATAAAATTATTATCGGTAATCAAGCGCGGCGAAACTGCGGCGATTTCAGCGGGACTGACCGCAGTCCCGATCTCCTCAACCTCTTTTCACATCACGCTGCCCTTGTAACAAAACGCTATTGAAGCCTCACAAATCCGGACGCTTGGATTCAATCCAGATCGATACAATTATGTTTCAATTATGTTATTTTGATTTGACTATTCTTCATTCATTTGATATCCATTTTTCCGTAATTGCGCCGAGCTTTATATAAGTTGCAATAACTAATGTTTCAAATAAGCCATCCTCGCGATTGACGTGCAATAATCGGCAAACTTTGACTTATTAATGACTCGCTTATTATTATTCTATTTTCACGTTTCTAGATGCAGACCTTTCCAATCTGCTTCACCACCATTCCTATTGGTGCACTTATTACCAAGCGTTACCGCTAAATAGATTATTTAACGATAACTCCCTACGACCTGCGAATTTATTTGCGTCCACTAATTAATTTTTTTGCATTCCCATTTATTAGCTCACAATTTCCACCAAGTCATAATTTCTCCATTTATTAGAAAATATGTCTCAGCGGATGAAAAACCCCGCTGCAGCCTCGTAAATTGAATTTTAGTAGAGGGCATACAATGGGAGGCGCAGGTTCTTTAAATTAAGCTGCAATGGAAGAAGTCAGTACTTGGATGGGTGACCATTTTATTATAGAAATTGTAGTTCGAACAGTTGCTAGGGGTTTCTATAAGTAGAATTAACTATAGTAACTATTGTTTTTCGACTATCCTGTGGTGCCCAATTTACTATAAAACATATGGTTAACTTTGTAGTGACCACCAAAAATTACTTGTAGTTTCGACAAGACTTTTCTTATAGTTCCCTGCAGTATTTTTCGGTAAGGGATGTTCCATAGGAAACAGTGAGAACAATTAACCAAACCGTTCGACGTTTCCTCCTGCCATTCCCCCATCCATCATTTGCTCTGCTACCGGAGTATCGATCGAAGAAAGGAAAAGCGCCGATCGATGAAAATGTAGTCTGAAAAAAATATCACGCAGGCGGAGAAGGTAATGTCTATAAATCAGCATGATGCAAGCAAGCTCCGCAAGCTGACGGTCCGATCGTTTGAGCCAATCACGGGCTGATTGGGTGTAATGGACTTGCGTCTTGTCCCCCATGGCAGCGGTTGCCACGCGGTGACTTTAAACCGACCGAAGAATCATCTGCCGTGGAAATAGGCCGGACTCTTGGGTTGAGCACCGACAAACTCACTCTTGGCAAGTGACTAGGGCACAGGATGAAGGCTGCGTCCGAGTTGAGCCGAGCGGTCGGCTGGTATGATAATGAGGAAGGTGACTTCCGACGTTTCGCTGCGCGAGAGAGACGAGGCGAGATCGGCCGAGAAAAAATAGAGGAGAAGAGCCACCAGGGAGCTCCGGAGGGTCCCGCGCGGCCAAGGAGCGGACACTCCAATCTCAACACCCTACTCTATTTCGCGATTGCAAACGTAGGCCCGCAGTGCGCTCCCTCTTTCCTTCCGCAGCGGCTTATTCGCAAATTGACATGAGAGACACGGGTGACACGTTACATCGACGTCAGCACGTTACTTGGGCTCGTTTCGTCCATTAAAGACGACCTTTAAGTTTCGGGATACAACTCTTTACAACCAATTGAAACTTCCACTCGGTCCCCATCCAGCCTCAATTACACGCTCCAGCGTGATGTCTTAATCCCGCTATTTTTATCGCTCGATTTGCTGCATATTCTGCGACACCCAAGTCTGACGAGAATGCTCTTTTCGATATGCTGGTAAAATAGGTTGCGGTGACAAAATTTAAGGGAATAAAATAAAATTTGAGGGAATTGACGGTTAATATGATTGTCATTAACGATTTCGTGTAATATATATAATGGTTAATTTTTCGACCAATTTAACAGACTAATAAGTATTTTTTAACAAACAAAATTTATCAATTTAACGTTTCGGCCATTTGTAGTTGGCTGTCTTAAGAAATATTCATAGCGAATGAATTGGTCTTTGGGAGAAGAAATTACTACTGAAACTAACGAAACTAACAAAACTAACGAAACTAACAAAACTAACAAAACTAACGAAACTAACGAAACTAACAAAACTAACAAAACTAACGAAACTAACAAAACTAACAAAACTAACGAAACTAACAAAACTAACGAAACTAACAAACCTAACAAAACTAACGAAACTAACAAAACTAGTTTTGTTAGTTTTGTTAGACAAGACATGGAGAATCTCATCTCCCAAAGACCAGTACATTTGCTATGAATATTTCTGAAGAGGGCCAACTATAAATGGCCGAAACGTTAAATTGACAAATTTTGTTTGTTTAAAAATACTTGTTAGTCTGCTAAATTGGTCGAAAAATTAACCATTATAATTTGCGATTAAGATATGTTGGATTACTTGTGTCAGAGCAATCTGGCGGATATTAGCCTATCATTGATGTAAATGTTGAAGATTTGGCTATTTGTTCATTTCAGATACAAGTAATGTTTTGTTTCAATGTCTTTTAAATATTAATTAAAGAGAAATGTAAGATAGATTGATACATGTACTGTTTGCGATTAGCACTCTACAATTTCTGATAATGAGCCATATGCTACAAGTCGGTTAGAGATTTCTCAGATAGTGTATGTTGCGATTTTCCTTATTAGATTAATGGTTGTAATGTTCACATCATTAATTTAAGAGAACAACGCTACTGGAAAACTGACTGCCCCAATTTACTGGCACTAACATAAAGCTTCGGAAAACACAATGAAGAGTAGGGGTCAGGACACTTCCAATAAATTAATTGAAGAATCAATATAAACATCGACCATGCGTCCATTAACGTCAGATTTTAGTTCTTCGAAAATGGGATATTTATTGGATTCGCATCAAGCATTATACTTCGAAACAAAGATTAAACAGCAATTGATATTAGTTGATTGTACTTTTAGACACTCGTAACTTTGAGTTCTATTCAAATGGTCGTTTTATTTGGTAAACGAAACATCTCAGTTCGTATAGTCCCCACTTTCAAATAATTTGGCCAGTAAACTGATGAAAATGTAACTTATTAGGATTACTTAACTTAATATGTAAAATTAATTCAAGAGAAAAACAAATCCAAGCAATTTCTGTTACTCTCGTCGAAAGTTTTTAATTCTACAAATTAGAATAATTACATTACTCAAGCGATGCCGATAACAGCCAACGTATTTTCGTTCCACACTTTAGCAATCTCGATAAATTTTCTTCGTTCACCCAAATAACCTCTTGCTGGAGTTCGACTCGTTTCTCTCCTAACATAAAAAAAGTCATAATACATCCTTAACGAAGATTCGGTTGGATTTGCGAGCTCGATAATAGACGTATCCTAAAGGGTGATATAGTGTTGTTCTAATGAAATTAGGTGTAATTTGACAAATTACACGAGACGTATGAAAAGCGAGGAAAGCGTGATTAGCGGACGGAGTAAAATGTGGAAAACGAATAAACGGGCAATTAGTGCATTAAGAAAAAGGTCAACACTTGTTATTTTTCTTGTTTCGCGTAAATAAAATACGTTACGGACGGTTCCCAAGTGTTGGATGTGCTACGACGCAGTTAATGTAATTGTCCCAATTTGTGGTAACTTGAAGTCATCTAAACAGTTTATTTAAACCCCACGGCGAATGTTTTAATAATTTTATTTGTGCGAAATCATTTTATGCTATTCAGAGTTTTTATTCCGAAATAGAGGAAGCATTTATGTAAAGTCGTGATTCACATTTCCTTTACAATTTCGAAACTGAAATGTGAAAGAATGTTCTCGTCACAGTCTTAAAAGTACAATTCTTTCTTCAAGAAGGATTGTCTGATCTCAAATATTTTGATTGTCACGATACAGTTTCGCCTCCTGACAAGAGATCCGCTTTTCAAGATAGGACTGTTAAACTGATGACTCAAACAATAGTCGTTGCAATAACAAAAAAATCACGAAAATCACGTTTTCAAAATTATGTTAATTACGCGTAGAATGCACTATCAGTCGACCCCAATTGTTTATTGATCAAACCTTTGTCCATAATTCTTTCAAAAATAACGTTCAGCTAATTTCGAGATGCATCGTTAATGAATTCCACTCGCCATGGAGCCGCGAGCCTAAACACTAACCGAATGAATAACCGATAGTTACATGCATAATTCGCCGGAAAAAGCCATTGCAAATTGTTGCGCGAATATTTCATCGTTTCCAAATGAGAATCCGCGCGGATTGAAGCGGAAAGGGAAAAGTGGCATAAATAAATCGCTTTAGTTAATGTTCGAACCGCGATAACCCGTTTAGAAGTCGAAGACCCTTGAAATAGGAAATGCACTGCCTCGAGTCCTCGCGGAGAAATTTTATTATGCAATTCATTTGGGAGAGCGGCATTGACGTGCTTTCGAAAAACTGCGCGACAATATTTCGAATAGTCTGAAAATAAATCGAGTCTAACTAAGTGCCACGTGGGCGATGCAATCATCGGACTCTATGGAGGCATAGTGCGGGGCACGCGAGTATTTGCTCGAGGTACACACTAGACTCGCTTCCCTAGTTGACGTTGATTGAAGGAATAAGGGAAACGCGCGGCCTCGCAGTCTCTTTCGTTCGCCGTCTCTCTCAAGTGGCGTGGCCTCCTCCTATCATTGCAACCCTTGCGCAACATTCGGCCCCTTCATGATCTTTTCCATTTCACTAGCATTCCGACTATCATCGGGTGCGCGCCATTTTTGTGCACCACCGAGTGCATATTGCTCTCCGTGACCGCGTCTTTCATCGCGAACGGCAACACTTCGCCAACTTTGATTAAATCATCCGACTTCGCCCAAAAGAGAAGCGAAAAGCGGACTTGCGATATTACATTGCCATGGCGGCACGCCGAAAATTATGATTTATTTTGTACAACTGTAAAAGGCTTTCCTGTTTTCGTCTCTGCAGCCAAATACCACGGTTCGCGAGCTAGAAAAATGAAATGTACGCGACGGCAGCACGACAAATAAAACGGGAACAAATGTTGTTTGGAGTTCGTCGTGTGTGCTTTTGTATTGCAATTTTTCAAGTTCAAATACCAGCGAGACTGATAAATAACTGATTTCGGGCTTTGAGGAAGTGGTCGGAGGATTTAATTGTGGGTACAAGGGGGTGTGTGGTGTCGCAGCTATCCCGGAGTTCGGAGCAGCTGCTTAAGTTCGAAAACCTTTAGACACCTGAATGGACATACAGATTATTTCTTCCCCCTTATTTATTGTCTTCTTCAATAGAATCGACGGCATGGTACATTATAGTCTAATATTTCGAGACAACCATACGACATTTTCGGATACTTTTCGTGGAATATGCCAATTTATTTCTGGGTAAAATCTGCATAAAATAATTAATTTCTCGTATCGACCCCAACCACACTTAGCAAGGCTAATGTAAAATTCTCTATGGCAAAGCTCTGGTCAGTGAAACTTCGTCAAATTAAAAAAAAAGTTATATTCAATTCTAGCTTTCACCTTGCGAACGAATTTTTTGAAAGCACCAGCAAATCTTGTTTTTCTTGTGAAAAACTGCTTTGCTGTTACCAGGAATCGAACTCCTGCCTCCTGATTTTCCCTAACAATCTTGCTAAAAATTGGATGAAAAACTGCTGTCACCCGGAATGGAACTCCTGCCTCCCCATTTTCCCTAACAATCTTGCTAAAATCTGGATGAAAAACTGCTCTGTTACCACCAGGAATCGAACTCCTGCCTCCTGATTTTCCCAAACAATCATGCTAAAAACAGGATTGAAAACTGCTTTACCGTCACTAGGAATCGAACTCCTGCCTCCCCATTTTCCCTGACAATCTTGCTAAAAACTGAACAGATTTCCCCCTCGATCTGTGCAAAATCTGAAAAACTTCGCCGTTCCGCAAGAATCCGCGTGTGATCTCGCGATGACCTTCGCGGTCCCCTCCACCTGTCCTCAAACGATGCCGTCAATTACGCACGGCAATTACACGGCGACTGGCATGTACTTTGTTAGCCGCGCTAATCAATAAGGAGGCAGGGCAAGAAAAAAAAAAATATCCCGGCGCTGGTTTCGTAATCGGCGCGCGGTAATGACGGCGTGTGCTGCGTCGAAGTGTTACGCGCGTGTCATCCCTCCTCCTCAGGATCGGCAGGCTATCTGAGATCCGGAATCCGCTGACAATGCCACGGAAGGCGATACACTCGGATGATTTCGTGGCGAGCGAAAATATCGGCGACAAAACTTCAGCGCTTCGTGGTCAGTGGACCCCGTCTCCGCGGCCAGACGCCTATTCGTGGTGATTATTGGCCGGCCACTGTGCGATTAACATTACTTCCGAATTGATGAATAAACTTGGATTGATGTAGGTACGGACTCGGAACTGCGCGTCACGCACACCTCTTCCCGATCTGCGTTACACAAAGACCGTGATTGCACGCTGGAAAGTACAGGAAATAACTCCGTAGAACGAGGCGAATTCGATTGCATTGTGCCGGACGGCCCGAGCAAGACGTCATTTCACGTGCAAACAACTGCGTCGGGCTAATCACACGTTGTTTGCTTTAATTAGCCGCGTGACGAAAGGAACAAAAATTAGACCTTTCGGGCCAACTTGGTCATCACAGGCCCAGCGACGACCTCGCGGCAATTGATGAAAGAAAATGTAATTGGACGCCGCGTGTTGCCCGACTGACTAATTGTCACTCATTAGCATCGAATCGCTTACTAATCAAGCGATTTTTCGCGCCACAAGTAAATAAATAGGAGCCGACACGGCGAGCGGGGCGTTGCTTCAGAGTTGCATTGGAGCGATGTTCCTTTAGGGAATCGATGATATTGATTTTTTCAATCAGTGACGAGTGTCGCCAGGGTTAAGCTCAAACTTTCAGTTATTCAAACATACGTGATTTAGTTAGTCGTTTTTTGCTTCTTTGGAACTTTTTAGGAAATACGAGAATTCCGCGCGAAGCTTGAGTTACCGATTTTGGCTGCTCTCGTTAATGAGAGTGAATTTTAATATCTAACTGGATGAATTTTAAAAATATTAATTTAATTAGTGCTGTGTAATTAACGTTATTAGACGAAATATCCTTCTAGCTACTGCGGGAATTGGGGTTTCAGCTTTTATATTATTACAGTGTTACTTTATAAAGAGGTGACAACATCTATTCGGACAACCGCGTACATTTTCCCGTTTTTAATAAATCTGGTTTTTCAACAACTCATTATATGTCGCGTCGATAACAAGCCCTGGTTAAAAAATAATATTTCACAGTAAAAGGTGTTTCTGTGATATTGATCCTTAAAATATAGTTCAGGATTTTCGTAATGTACCAGACATTAATTTGTTAATAATACCTTTATAGATATCCCGAACATAAGAAACATACTATTTTGTTAGTCTATCTACAGCTTGTTTTTTCGCCAAATTTTCACACGGCATTCAGCACAAATTAACACAATGACAACGTTTTCATTAGACTCTTTTCCACTTGACCTTTTGACACCTCTGATTCCGGAAAAAAACGTTTGATGACTCAACGCAAGTCTGCCGCGGTGCCACTTATGAAGCCAAATGAAGATATTTTGTCATATTGCTCTGTCCCGCGCATACATCACATGTATGTAGACGCGTTACGCGTATGCATAACATGTATCCGGAGGCCGGCTCAGTTCTCAGGACTATCATTGCCTGGCGGCCGGAAGACTCACTTAGACTCGTCTTAAGTTACCCCTTCTCGAACCTCTGATATCGTCGCCGTCTTTCTTCTCTCCGTGTGACGAATTGCTGCTCAAGAAACGATTTCTCAGAAGAATTCAACATCACTTCGCACAAATTAATTATGCTTTTCCATAAAAAGGTCGCCTTATTAGGCATCACGCGACAGTTAATAATTGCTTGTCGTTTCTAAACACCTGAAATTGCTTCGAGTGATTGGTAAATTGTAATGCAATCCCAACGTTCCAGTTTTAGAAGATGAAATTATTTTTTAATATTTTTCCTCCGTATTGCATTTATCGTCACGTTGTTAGTGACCTTAATTGATTGGCATGGCGTTATTAAAGTATTAACGTTATTAACGATAATAACAATAATTTCTGTTTATAACTACGATAGAAGAAGCTATATTTATTTTAATTCCACGCCTACCAGAAACACCTCAAAAACTCGATTCCTTTGTCCTTTCCAGATATTTTAAGATCACATTTACACATCCGGTTCCGAAATTTTCATACGACCTAAAGTCGAAATCTTCGTCTATCGTCGACACAGCGGCTATTATAAATGGCACGTAAATTCATCGAGTTGCGTCGAAGTTCGTGCTAACGTGGTAGTTTAACTTATAAGCAAATTAGTCAAATGGCTTTATTGACATAAGACACGGCAAAGTCGTACACGTGTAATGCCGAGATTACGGCGAAGAAAATTTGCCAGCACTGTTTTGCGCATCGTAAACGTGAGATCCCGCGGCGAGAATGGCGCAACTTTGATTTTCCGCAGCCGTAAAAAGCTCTTTACAACACTTTGTATCGGCAGCGTAACTTTATTTGTGCATTACGACTCTTCTTTTATTATCAGCGCGACTTTGCGCGGAATCGTCGTCGCGATAAAAACTGCACTTTTATTTTCTTCGACAGACTTGTTCGTTTTAACTAGAAACGACAACGGGCCAATGAGTCGTTACTCAAAACGAAAATCCGGATTATAGATAGGAAGACAGGTGGATCGATGCTTCGCACATTTTTTTCTCTATGAATAGTTTACTTGGATCGTTACTTATAATAGTCTTTACCGGGACACAACGACAGTGGACTACTTAGAGCGTATTAATTATATAAAAAGTGTAGGATAGCGAGTTTCTAAGTCACTTGCTTCCTTACCGCGTATTAAAAATCGATCTTGCCGTTGATCACTCTAGGCTATTCTTTGCACATCAGCGCCGTAAGGTGAGTACGTGCAATAAATATACGTCGCTAAATGAAAGCGCCGATGAATTATTGAGACTCACTCACTTCGCGAATAAAGCTGCAAAGTTCGCGGGAATGGCTTTCAGGCTGACATGAATCGCGTGTCAAAAAATAAGACAGTCGTATCATTTGAGCCTAACTTTTCGCCGATCTCTGTCCAAATCGTTATGTCAATAAGGAAACGTCGGAAGCATTTCTACGAACGCAATTCGAGCGTTCACTTGACACGGTACGTGCCGAAGGAAATGCCGTATTTCGATGGTGTTGCCTTGTTAATGCCCACGTGCTAGATCCGAATCGTTTCCTTTCATAATCTTACGCTTTACGAGTAAATCGCGATGATCGTAGCAAGTCAGCATTTTTCGGTGACTTTTTACATTTCGAGGTTATGTAATGCTGCGTCCAGAGTCCACTTCATTGTAGTTAGGCCGCCATTAGGCATTAAATCAATTAACGTATCATTTCCGGATGTTGTGCGCACAATGATGTACCGTAGGCCGAGGCGGAACATGTAACGCACCTTTTGCGTCTGCCTGTCCACTCAAGCCAGTCCCCCGAAACGATATCCATCCTGAACTGTGTCGTGGCGGAATGAGTCGATGGGACTCGCGCCCATCACGCCCAATGCCTACGTGATTCTAACAAAACAACGGACATCCGGAAGACACGCAGTCACACAGGTATCGCTCCTATTTCCCCTCCCCCGATCTGTTTAATTCTTATTTCCTTTCACCTTCTTCTCTCTTCATTTTACGTGTCGATTCTTTCCTGTCGTGCACCCCCACCGTTGCGGTAATTGCGTGTAAACACACCTCAAAACCGTAAACGACCCTCCAAGAATTGCTCAATTACCGCAATACTTGCAGCATTGAACGAAACAACTCTTTTTATGCTTCCTGGACAAATTTAATTTCGAAACTTTTATGTAAAAGGGTAATTATTTTCCTTGGCCCAATCGGAAGGAATAATTTCAAGTTATACGAAATTTGACAACTGAGCTGAAATTGTATTAAGTTCTTGGGGGCAGGAAGTAGGTGTGGATGGGATTGCCAACATGAAAAAACACCTTGTTGCTTCGACATTTAGTTGTAGAACACGGTTTATGGAACGAAAAATAGGTTCCATTAAACAAGTAATACGTTTATGTAAAATTAAATTCATGTTAAATCAGCGATTCGAGTATTATTAGCTTAACGTCCGTACAATGTTATTTTCGAATGACAGTTTCGATTAATATGAATTTCGTGTTACTTGAATTAAAATACATGCTGGAATGATACAATGTTGGCACTGTCGTGACCGATTCGAAGAGTTGACGATTCAGTTGCCTAAGTTTACTATGTAAACTTAGACTTGTTCGACTTATTTATGATGTTTTATAGTAAACAATTCGACACCCCAAAAGAATATCATCGTAACTCATATGTCACATATCTACTTTGGAACCTGGGATAAGTGTTCCCATATTTTAAAATAATAATTTTTATTGGTGTTTTACTTTTTTAATTTATTGGTTTTACTTCAAAATGTAAAAACTAGCGTAAAATTCATGTAAAAATTAAAAAGTGATAGACAATTTGTTATGAATTTTTGTCAAGAATCAAAAATGATCTTAGGCTATAAAGTAAAAAAGTGACTTTTGAGTTACAAAGTGATTCTTTTCAGGTGTCGAGATTTATTTTTTAATTCTTTCTACGGCTTATTCGCTTTTCGTTCGATTTTTTCTTATCTAAATGGAACCGGTTTCGATCACTTTCTCCCATTTATTTCCATCGAATCTGATTGTTTTTTAACCAATGTTTTTAACCAATGTCAAAAATTGGGTTAGCTTGCTTAAGTGTTAACTGTTCAACGAAGCAAGAAATTCGGTATCGCGACGATCTTACGGTTGCTTAGAACTTGTTCTTAAATCGAGTTTCAGCGGCGCGATTCGCAAATAGGATTCAGCGTCCATTGCACGAGAATGAAAACCGCGCAATAAAAGCTCCGCTTAAAACGCCCATCTGAAAATATTTGCATCTTTTGAATGTCAAAAGCGGTATCTTGCGGGGAAAGCAAGTCAATAATAAAACGGGACAAGGTAAAGGAAGAGACCGGTACACCTGAATAATAATCCGTCGCGTATTAAGAACTTTGGCATGACAAACGCTGTACGCATCGTTTTCGAAATGAGACGGCGCCTTTTACGACGTCTCTCAAGTTTGCGTCGTCGTGTGATGAATAATGCGATTAAAAGCGGCGTTTACGCGGAAAAGCGAAAACTGCAAAGGCTTCGACGGAGACGGAGCAATGACAAAGTCCGCCGTGCGTTGCAACTTAAGAATGCGGCGCCTGATTTCTGTAAGTAGCACTCCGTCAATGAAGAACGAGGGAACGACTTCGCTTTAGCAGCTTTTCAAAATCGCTGGCACAAAGGCAGAACAAAAGTCATCCGCGATGCTTTCTGTCACTTAGACTACTTTTTCTCATCTCTTAAGTGAAAACGCTTCTTATGTGGAGGTGACGACTGCAACGACAATGTTTGTTTGACAGACTGAATAGAGTCGGCACGAAAATATCCCTGCAAACAAAAGGGGAGACTTATCTTTAAACGCTTTTCTTAGACAATTTAATTTCGCTATTCGGCAAGATATTGTCGCAGTCAGTGAATTAATTGGGAGAAATATGATACAGTATTTATATCGGTCTATTTTAATGTTGCAAAGCGGGTCGCATTGGTATTTTCCGTCAATGTAATCAATAATTTTCTGCAAAAGATTTTAACGGGTAAATAAATACTTGAGTAAATATTCGGAACGCTGTGACAAATGACGTATGTTCATTGTGCGACAACGTGAACGTCAAATATTCTGCAAAAGTTTTAACTAACACCACAGGAATATTTTATAACAAACAGTACACTTGTATTTGCTAAATTAATAAACGAAAGGAAATAACATTTTTTAATAATTAAATTCCAGGAGAACAAATTATAAACGAACAATATTTCAGGAGACAAAGTTTGCATGAAAATTGAATATTCAGACGCGTAATCACAATTACTTTATTTTTGTTGAACATCCCTTTCTTTCATTTCGTCATACGTCCAGCTGCAGTCGCACGTTACACCCGGGTTTTAGCATAATATATATTTAAAATATTTACATTTGTTAAAAAGTTGCATTTGTTTTTTGCGTCGAGCGTGTCGCACGTTCACGTTCCACATGTTAAACGAAGTGTAAATACGCGCGCATTACATTTAATTACTATCGAGCCGTCTTCGTGACAAACCGCGTTTCGCGGGCGAAATTTCGACCCTATCTGAACCCCCGAATATGTTAATCTGAATCGAAAAAATTCCGTGGGTGGAATAACTATGAACCCAGCATTTATAAAGAAAAATGTATGTTAGATCTTCCAGTACACTGTATAAAAGAATCATTATATTTAGTAGTGTAGCTGTCATACTTTCGATGAAACATCGTAAATTTTGCAAGAAGCAGTCATGTTATTGTATGCAAAATGTATAGTCTTAAACTATACACTCTCTGAATTTTTTTTCGGTTTACACTGTTTCATCCAAGATTTTATTAATGTTGGAGTTAAATGTTGGATCTAAGGTATGAATAGGTTAGGAAAACGTGTAAAGATATTGCCATATCCTTCAAGTACTGACTCGACACCAGAAAAAGTCTGAAAAAGTTTGAAAATGTATGAAAAAGTCTGAAAAATGTCTGAAAAAGTCTAAAAAATGTTTGAAAAAATTTGTAAAAAAGTCTGAAAAAATGTCTCAAAGCTCACAGTTTGAACACCAAAACTTTCAGACTTTTTCAGATTTTTTATTTCTACTAGGGTTGATAAAACTGTAACCTGAAAACGCGGGTTGACGAATAAAAGCGAAACATTATATTTAATTTTGTATTTTCATGATAAACATACTTCCGTTTTCTGTCTTATCTGATTTTCTAGTCAGACGATATATTATCCTGCGTTCGTTAAACGAGATCAGAAAATTCCCTCAAATTCTTGGCGATGTTTGCCATACTTTTTCTCCGTGTTGATAAACAAGATGAAAGAGTAAACGAAGAAGCACGCGGAAACTCTCGTCGAGTCATCGTGACATGAGGAAGAGATTATCACGACGATCCACTTCTGTGCCTACATCTTGTGCTAAAGTGGCGTAAGGATAAGGTTTGCGCAGGTTGTTGTGGACGTCGTCGCGGCTGCGAATCGCGGTCTTTCTTTGTAAGGAAATTGTGCTTGGTTGGATGAGACTCGAGGAAATGCAGGAGGAGGTGGAGAAGGAGGAGGACCGACGACGCTGGCTCCGTAAGCACCTCCTCACAGTCGACGGCTCTACTCGACTTTTTTAATCCCTGCCTCGGAACGCGAAGGAATATCTTGAGTGTTGCCGCTGTATCCATCTTACAAGGGACGTTCCATCCCTCGGCTAAAAAGCGGCCCAAGTACTCGTCAGCCATGCGTTTGTTTGCCTCCGCGCTGCTATTTGAATTGATAATTCTGTCGTTACTTTTCATTATGCTCTGTATACCTCCGTGCCGCTTCTTACGTTATTTTCATAGTTCACTTTCATAGTTCAACTCACCTTGGATTGCTTTAATTAAAATAGCTTTGTGATAGCCCGACCTGCGGAATAAGACAGTAAATAATAACCCTGACAGACAAATCCACTAAATCTCGTGGATTCGACGCCGAATCTATGTTGAATCCTCGTTCTATTATTCCTCCACGTATATTCCACGTGGAATATACGTTTCATGTCTATTAGGGAATGTTTGTTGTTTAGGTGTTGTTCCGCCACCGATCAATTAGTGTAATTGCAGGTGTCTCGGCAGTCGCTTTTCTCGCTTACCGACCGAGTCGTCGAATGCACTGCCGGAAGATAAGAAAGTGCATCGAAACGCAGCACAGTACTCGCTGGGGTCCGCGTATTGAGCGACTAAGTTTTCGGAATCTTCTTCCCCTCGGTACGGCGTTGCTTGAGGAGTCTCTAGTGCTCGTAGGGTGCGTGCATTGTGCGTCGCCCATCTTATATGCACCACCCACCCCAAAACTCGGTCCCTCTCCGTCCACCTTATACTTGCATTCTTTGTTCTTCGCGGTCCCCTCGTTTTCTTCGTTCTTTCCGTATCACGCACACGTTTGTACGATTTCGCACCCCTCGTCGTATGTTATATTCGTCTACACCGCGCCGAGCACGAAATCCTTGAGAACGAAGGGCTCCTCCAGCAGTTGGCATCGCCAACAGCACTTTAAGGGTACAAGGATATTCTAAGGAAGCTGCGTACAAATGAGAGTCAAATAACTCCGCAGCTATCAAACGACTTGATTTTATCACCCGCGCGCCTGTCCAGGAAATCAAGAAATAATCAATTTCGCCGACGACGGATTTGCCCTCGATGTATTTCATTGGACTCTATTGGAATTCTTCCCACTTCCTTCTTGTCCAAAGTCGTTAGTTTTTCATCGATAAGCATCCTGCTTGTCAACGAAATCGTGAAACTTACTACTTAAATGACCACCAGAGTTACTGGGATTAATAAAGTTGTTTCTAATTACCGTGACATTTTCAAGAAATCCTTACTATTCAATTGACCACTCCAGGAGTAAGATATCACCACTTTCACATAACCATCCAACCGTTACAAGTGACTTTTCCCAGTGGCGGTAATTAGTTGGATCTCGCGGTTCCACTGAATCGCACGATTTATCCGTGACCCAGATCGCGCTGTAATTCGCGTTTAATGTCAATGGCTGACTGCAGGTGTCGTTGCATTCGAAAGTCGTCGCAAATGGG
>JABFPB010002467.1:0-20063 GCA_022817645.1 Ceratoteleas bidentatus
CCTAAATCCTCTAATTTAAAAAATTGCACCACTTAACTCGAGAAATCCCGGCTTAGAAGTTGCTTTCAGTGTTTGACTCAGAACAGCTTCAGTTTCATCCAGATGATGTTATTTTAGTCTTCATCCCATTTTTATCGATGCGATTCTGATTCTCAACAATGACATTTGAAAAAAAAGGTTAACCGTTGGTGACAAAAAGGACAAAAATCGATTGAGCAAATGTCAGTTTATGCTTCTTTGACATTCAATGTAGTTAGGAGGTGGGAAGTGCTTTCAGCATCTATTTTCAGAATTGTATCCCTAATTCAAGGTCAATAGCAAAATTTATTTTTTTGTTTATTTTTATTCTTGTTATAGTACAGGCAATTGCCCAATTACAACATCATATGAAATTGAGGATAAGACTACTTAATTAACGAAACTCAAATAAAAGCGGTTTTTCGCGAGACTTATCTGTTACTGCTTTTAGTAAGAAACTAAACGCAGTAATAGATAAGTCTAGTCGAAGATCATTTGCCACCCCCACATTCTCCACAGTGGGACATTATAATACGCATTAGTGCGAGCAAATGGTATTGAAATCTGGCGGTAGTTTAGCTTTTGTAAAAAAATGTAAACAAATATATGTCTAAATAAAAATGTAAACACAGATTTGTTTATATACAAAAATATGTAAACAAAGATTTAATTTCATACAAAAATATGTAAACAAAGCTTTGCTTACATACAAAAAATATAAATATTGACGTGACTGCCCTCAAAAACCTAAAAAAATGTTTACGATTCGATTTCGTCTGCCCCCGAAAATCCTGCCGCGATTTTTGCCGGTCAATGCTGCATGCTGGACATTCGTGGCGCGACGTCTTGCGATCGATCGAACCCAAACAGGTTGGCGAGGGTCCTTCGAAATTCCCGATCGATCGCCGATTAAATCCGCGCCGGCATTCTCAATGAACCGCGGATCACACTTGACACCACATGTGCGTCAGTATTTGAGTAGCGCCTATAATTACCGTCGCCTCGGCCTTTAACGACCGGCACCAAAGGCGCCATCTACCAAGATTACTGCGGCCGCGCGTGTAACGCAATAAAATCACGCCCTGTGACTACGTTAATGAATTCTCGTGTTCTACATTCATAACCCTGTTAGGCCGATGGTCAAATTGAATCTGAAGCCCCTTCCCCCTCCCCAAATTTGGGGAGTATACGGAGCGCAGTTAAGATGGCGCCACAGAGGTTTTTTATGGTTTTGTTTTTATGGACGTTTATTGATATTATGGTGCTTGTAATTTTGTGATTATTTTACAGTTTATTGTCATTTTTGTATTTGTAATTCTGAATTACAATGTGAACTACATCATAACATTTTCAGTATCTTGGAAGTATTTCTATAAACTTTTACACAAAGAACTGTTTTCATGTTTAATGATCATCATGGTTTGTTTAATTCTATTGTCGCCCACCGCTGGCTTTCAAATGTATCCTTTTTCATTTGTGTAATTCAATCCAAACGGCATCTTTTCTATTTATATTTACCTTTCACATTCGTATTTAAACACGGTTTCCCCGTACAGAAAAAGTGTATTTATATATCGTGAACGTTTTTATAAAGGATCTGTTTTATGCTATCTACACCATCAATATCAATATAAAAAATCATATCGACACCTCAAAAGAATAACAACGTAACTCATATGTCACTTTTTTACATTGTAGTAATATAATCTAATATAATTTTTGACACTTGAAAAAAAGCATAACAAAGTGTCTATCACTTTTTAATTTTTACTGTTGTTTAAATTGAATTCTATACAAAATATGTATAATTTTAGAGTGTATTAGATCGTTATAATTGATAATAATACATACAATATAATATATCTGCCTATTTATATAAAATATAAAGTGTACATATTTTTATAACGACATAAAATGTTCGCATCTCTCTATTCTACTGAGAGTACGCGGAACAACGGCGTCATCCCTTCATTTGAACTACTTCTTTCACCGAGTCAGGATGGCCGAGTGGTCTAAGGCGCTGCGTTCAGGTCGCAGTCCACTTCTGTGGGCGTGGGTTCGAATCCCACTTCTGACATTTTTTTTCTGTTCATTTTAATAAATATTATTTTTTAATATTTTTAATAATTTTAATAAATATTAAATATTATTTATTTATATTTAGAATGTCTACATTTTTTTAAAAATAATTATAGATTTCACAAAACTGTTTAAAATTTCTGGATTTTCACATTTTTTTCTAAAATTAAAAATTCTAATATATTTTTTTCATATTTCTGAAATAAACAATTTTTATTTCAGATAATGATATATTTATTTATTTATTTTTTAATAATCAAACAATCTTTAAACATTTTCTTCCGTATTTAAAGTTACAAAAAATGTTTATCTGCATGGGCAATTAAGTTTTCCTTAAACATATTGAATCCCTTCGACAAAAATAATAGTTACTAATTCTATCTAAACCATATTTATTGTTCAATTATTCACACATAATTTAAAAAACAAATAATATCATTTATCAAAAATATACTAACATGATTAAACCTCTCGATTCACTCCATAACTTTAAACAATTTCGCCGCCGAATACGAGTCTTAAATCAGGCGCCGCGCATCATTACTCCTCAATTTGAAAAAAGCGCGGGAAGAGGGCGTTTTACGGCCGAAATAAATCTCGGCGGGATTTGGCGCGGGATTGACCGCGGATGCTTTATTTGCTCCTCGGCAGCGTAGCTCCGAAGAAACGTGCGCGGATTTACACCTTGTTTCCAGTAATGCGAGTAAATATGGCACTGCGAAGTGGGAAACGAAATTTTATTGCGCCATCTATACGGTCCACGAGTGAGATAAACGGGCGATCCCGAAAAAAAGCGCGGTCACCTTTTTTAACGGCTTTCGTCATAAATACCGTAAACACTGCCATTATTCCAAGTTAACGCGGCACGAGCGTCGCCTGGCGGGGGTCGCGCCAACTTACCGTAATGACCGCCGGGCGGATGAAAAGTGTTGTCGAGTTCGGTCATTTGCACTTAATGCAACGGCGCGTTTCATAAATCGCGCAATAGTGTTCAAGTGCCGGCGACCGTTTGCACGGTTTTATGACGGCTCGGGCAATTTAAGGGCATTAGGATTTTTTTTTGTTTCGACGAGATCGAGGTCAGCCGCGGTGATTTTGCAGCGAACTGTTTAGGTTTCTTCAGTGAAACCTCGGAAGTGAGAAAGAAGGAAGTTCTGTTATTGTTGTCTCTTCGGGTTGTTATTCTTTTTGTTTATTTCGGTACGAAGGTCAAGCTTGTTTTCAATTGGAAACACGTTGCAAAACAATAGATTTTTTTTCTAGAGGCCGTCATTTTGTTCAAATGAAAGGTTTGAAAAAAGGATTTCCCTTTTCAAAATTTTCAGCTCTTTTTGGGAGGACGTTTCCCAAAAACTGCTTCCGTTCGGATGCTGTAATTTCAAAACTATGGACTACACTTGAATAAAAAAATTCGTAATTATAGTTGAAGCTTGGGTCTTTCATTTCCCCCAAACCGCAAATTTGACCTTCGCTTACTTTGAAAAGAAAACATAACAAAAAGTATGTATGTAAATGATTTTTGATCGTAAACATAAATAAACATATCTCATTTGTTTGTAAGCAAATGAGATATGTTCGCTTTTTCATTCAGCCAGACCTTCGCAATAAAACAAAAAAAAAATAGTAAAAACATCCCTTTGTGAAGAAGGTTTTTTTGTGTTTATGTTTTATTGCAGGGTTGTTATTTTTCTCGTTTATTTAATTACAAAGAGCAAGCTCGTTTTGTTCAGTATGTCAAAAAAAATAACAAATGTATATGAAAATAGATATTTGAAATATTTTTTGAATTAACAAACAATATTTATATATAATGTTTGTTTGTAAATAAACTATTATGAATTCGTTATTGCTTCATTTTTAAAATAGTTGAAATGAATTAAGATTTGCTTACATGGAAATAATTTTTATTTGTTTATTTACAAAGAAAAATTCATTCGTATATTATTGTTTTTTGCTCCTTTCAATAGAATCAATAAGTGCTTGTTTACAAACAATACCATAGTGAATTCTTGGTACATGATGGACTATCCTAAAAAATCCGCAGTTTTCCTTAATAACAACGCACATTTGTTTTATTTTTGTCATCCACCGGAGAGTAAACAAAGTTTCCGATCGAAGCGACCTTTTTTGTTTGTCAACAAACCCGTTTTGTTTTCGTGCTCTTCTTTTCTTATCGAACATATCGTAAATTGCGCGGGAAAATCGAAATATGGGAAGTAAATGGTTTCCGTGTAAGTGTCGGCGCGACGATTTTTCTCGCGTTTCCGGCCGATGAACACGATTAACTTTGCGTAACAAAATTGTTTGCTGTTTGCTGAATCTGCATGTCCACTCGCAGCAACAAAGGCTTTAACATGAGCGATATTAAATGGCAACAGTTTCTAAAGTTTATTGCTATTGTTCCGGAGGCATTCGCATCGAGAACGCAGCTTTATCTACTAATAAGGATGCAAAACGAGTAAACAAAACAAACGGCTGAATTGCGATTCCAAGGTTTGAGTTTGATTCCCCGTTGAGGCGATGTTTTTTTCACGAATTACGGTTCTGAAATTTTAGATGAATGCAAAAATAAGTTAAATAGTAAATAGTAAAAATAAGTTATTTTTGAGAAGGAAAATAAAGTACAAATAACGTTTGGACCCCAATGTTGGGCGCCAATCATCAGTTTCAAGAAATTCCGAAAATTACGCAGAATCGTCGAGTACGTTTTGCTCCTTAAGCTTATAGATTTATCACGAATAATTTTTTTTAATATTTCTAATATCTTTGAAAAAATTAATGATAGAATTTCTCGAACAAAATCAGATTAAAATTGAAACAGAATTTCGACTCGCAACGTCAGTCGCGAAAAATGTAATTTCCCCCCAAAATGACTTTTTCCGACGAAATTAGGTTAGAATCGTTCCGATTCGACAATCCGCGGCGTATTTCGGTTTGTAGCGTTACTCGCAAACGCCAAAATAAAAAATGGAATGTTACAATCGATGACGTTCCATCTACGTATAACCAATTCCGTGCATTTTTCATTTTCTCTCGAATCCGACTTCGTTATTGCCATTGTCCCGGAAAAAATGCGTTGCGGTAATTTCTTTATTAAAACGCGCAATTTCGCGTCAGTACACGCTGTAACGTGATACGAAAAGAAAGAAAAAAAGAAGAAATCAATTAATATGTATGAGCGCCGTTAATTCCACATTTTTTGCGCCAGATTTTTACATATTTATAGTATTTTATTTCGTCGAATTTGAAATTCAACTTGACAAAAAAATTACCCTACATTTTCGGATATTATTTGTTATCAAACTGCGGATTACTTTATTTGTATTAATGTAATTATTAAATCTGCAAATGGGTTTTAATAAAATTGTACAGATTAAGTAAAAAATTAGTAATATTTCATTTAAAAGCCACTTTCAACTCGTACGAAATCTCATTTCGTATATATTTTTTAATTTTAATACATTAGGCTGGATATTTTATTTTTATGCTACTGAAAGCTATTATATACGTAAGTCATCTATCGAAAAATTCACCAAATTGCGAATTGCAAAAAAGTCGAGGAATTTATAAAGATGACTTAAGTTATCTCATGAGTCAATAAGATATATGTAAAAATAAAATTATTGGCTTATCTTATTCCCAAATGACTCATCTTCTTCGCGTTGATCATTGACTCGTATATTACATCAAAAGACTCGTAAAATGACTCGTAAAATGAATGCAAAAGCATTCATTTTACGAGTCAATCGATAAGTTAATCCCCAAATACATAAGACGATGAGTATTTATAATTTACGAAGGTATTAATATAATGAGTCAACCAATAAGTCAATGAGTTAATCTAAAAAACGTTTGAGTCGAAATCTTGCAATGAATTTCGGTAAAAAAATGTAGAATTGAGTCATTTTTCATCCAAAACGATCAGGAGGTAAATCGTGCTGGTACTTACTAGAAAGGAACAGGTCCTGGAGGGCCTGGGCTGCCTGGCAAAGGAGAGCCCAGGTCTCGCCCGCTTGTAACGCTGTGCCTCTTAATGCAAGCACATCGCCCGCCGTTACGCCTAATCCGATTCCGCCACTGGTCTTTGCTGGCATTCTGAAACACAATTTTCATTACCTTCATTACATCGGCCGACCACTAAATTGAGGTTAGCTTTGTTCGTTTCTTACAGTGGCCACGATTCTAACCCAACATCAAAGACAAATAATTTCTTGTGAAAAAAAATTATTAAATGGTATTCTGCAAATATTCTTAATTGAAAAATATTTTTATTCAAAGAATTTTAATAAGATTATTACCATGGAAATAATATTTTAGGAATATTTTTATTCTGAGGTTTTTTTCTTATGAGATTCTTGCGGGATTATTCTTACTTTAATTATATCTTAAAAATATTCCAGCAATACTTTTACTTACAGAGTATTATGGGAATATTCTCAACTTTAAGTGTTTTGAAATTATTTTTGTTAAGGGATTATTTTTAAATTATTCTTATGCTGATATTGTTCCAGAAATATTCGTTTTGTAGAATATTACAGGAAATTCCAGTGTACTAATAATATTCTCTGACTAGTTATTAAGAAATATGCCATGAAAGAAAATGTTTGATCATCTCTGTTGATTAAGAAATTCGAATCTAACCTAACATTGATATCGGAAATTCAGAGTAGCAGGGCGGGAAAATGAAAAAGAAAATCGCATTAGGCTAAATTATTCCGAACGAGCCGAGATCCGCGCCACGCATGAATTCTTCTCCTTTGATCCCACTTTTCGAGTCGCTCGCGTCTGAAACCGCCGAATTCGTATCAAATTCGACGAAGGCGAATTCAATCAAACGAAATTATCTTAATTACGTTTACGTTGCTTTCGGTCCAATGAGATGCGAGTTCGCGTAATTGTGAAAAGAAAATTACGAAAGCTTTAGGGAATTGTTCAAACAACTCATTGTATCATAAAATTATTTGAAGTTTGTCTTATTGCATATTCTAGTGATTTTTCGATTTCGAAATTTCGTCTTTTCTGAATACTTTCGATTGTAGATTTGACAAAATTTATAATATTGTTAATTGTTAATTATAATAATCTTTGGAAATACATATAAAAATCTTAAAATTTAAATATTTCAGATAATACAACATAAGAAAGAAGTTTTTGGCGCAATCGTCAGAGCTTTCAGGGTGAATCGATCGATTGGTATCACTTTTATCATGTTGCCAAAATAATCTGTCAACTTTGAGGAAAAGTTAATGTGTACCTTGACTCGATAAGCCATTACAGCGAGTAACTTTCGCGCAGTTCCAGCTTTGTTATTTGCATAGACTAGTCGACCTTTCCAAACTTATTTCTTCTGCCTCGAAACGCAGCCAACTCCGGCAACTTTGCGCAGACTCGCTCGTTTCGGTGAATAACTTGGAAAATGGAACTGATTAAACACACTTTTTGTTCGCGACAGCAGTATTCTCGACAACCTATTTTTTCAATATTTCTGTCCTCACAGTTCTAAATTAGTCGGATGTTTTTGTTAAAAAATGTGTCAATTATGAATGGTTTGAATGATTTTAGATTTTTATAAGGTACATTCTTGCAAGAATAAGTCAAATAACTTTGTTTTCACCTTGAGAAAAAAATTAAATAAAGATTGTTTACGTCTGAAAAGAATGTAAATAAACCTTTGTTTACACACCTTTCTTGCGTAAACAAACATTTTTTTACATTTTATATCACTTTTCAAACATAAACACATATTTGTTTACATATTGTTCTTACATAAACATACCTACAAACCGTTGTTTACATACTTTTTTCATGTTAACAAACCTTCATCGACATACTTCAACAAACAGTTTCAGCTTCTTTTTTTCAAAAATTGTACCCACCCGCTATTTTCTCTCTGTCAACATTCTCGCTTTAAACGATTTCGAATTTCAAAACAGCTCGAAAATCTACTTTCCTACATTTCGTCGTTCAGCGGTTTGCATGTTTCGACTTTGGGAAGTGGCATTCTTCGGTGCGAACAAACACGCGATTTTTTTGTTATTTTCTCTCGCGACGCCTTCGTAGGTTCGCAATCGCCGAAACACCATAATAACGCTTATTCAGCCGCATGCTTACGTAAAACGGATTTTCGCAGACAACCGTACAATGCGCTATATATTTTCATTTAATAACGTTATTAAGTTACGGCGTCTGGCAGTGCAACTCGTGCATGATCCATTTGCCGAACCTTAGCTCGCGTTGAGTACCTTCTGAGAATGTCGAAATCACAGTCCACGTACACGCTGTTTATTCGAAGGGAAGTCGCTTTGACGAAGTGGAAACATGTTTTGACAACTCATTAAAAGTCTTTTCGAGTATGCAAATGTTGCATCGCGAAAGAAGCATCAATTTGTCTTTAAGTTCTAAGATTTTTGTTGTTAAAAACTTTTGAAAAACATTTTAAGATTAGGGGAAGTTAAATTCAGATAGGAAAAGTGTGCAGGCATGAATGTAGATAAAGGTATATATATGAATGAAAAATGTGTAAACAAAAGTATGTTTACATAAGAACAGTATGTAAACAAACATGTGTTTATGTTTGAAAAGTATGTAAACAAAGGTTTGTTTTTGTACGAAAAATATGTAAACAAAGATATGTTTACATAAGAACAGTATGTAAACAATGTTTGTTTTTGTACGAAAAATATGTAAACAAACGATTGATTACATTAAAAAAGTTTGAAAATAAATGTTTGTTTACATTCAAAAAGTGTGTAAACAAACATTTGTTTACGTCCAGAAATTAACTAAAAATATTTATTAGTATTATAAATAGTATCATTTGTTTTCAAATAAATGAAAACAAATGGTTTATTTATGTGTAAAAAGTGTGTAAACAAGTATGTAAACAAGTGACAGACAAAAACTATATAAAAAAGCAAATGTGTCTTTGCCTTTAAATTGAAAATGGAGTTACTAAAAAAAAGGGAATGTGATACTTGATGATACTAAGCGAATGTTTGACGTTTCACCTGAAAACTCTGCGTGTGGGATTTTAACCTAATCGTCCAACTTTGTCCGCAAACAAGTTGCGGGAAAAAATGTTACTATTGAGAGAAGTCACGTCGCTGTTTAAAGTGTCACGCTCGATTTCGGTCTGAAAAGGAATCGTTGAAAATAATTGAAGTAGAAGTTAGAGTAGGGGGAGAAAAAATGTTAGATGATAGTGCTAATCTGGGGAAAAATTATAGATTCAACAAAAAAAATCGATTTCGACTTTTATGTTATGTTCGATTTCAGCAAACCAATCAGACCAACGCAAAAACTTTAATAATAAAAAGCCGGCTGCAAAATAAAAAATATCGTTCCATTAGAATGAAAATTAACTTTTTTCGTCGCGTTTCAATCAAACAAATTTCTCCAAAAACAATAGGCGTCCCGTTTTAAAGAATCCATCCCCTCAGTGTGGCCAACTTGAAGAAACTGAAAAGCCCTGGCGTTTTTGCGGTTCGGTTTTGTACAATCTCCATCACCGCCGTTGGTTTATCGAACGAACAATGACGCATTCAAAAGTTTCGAGTTCCATAACAGGCACGATTCTGATATATACGCGTTTCCAATATTCCAAGTAAAACTCAAGCAAAACAGCTCAAAGTGGATTCGTCGGGCGGATCCCGCCGCGTCACGGCGATGTTATTCAAGAATTACCGTTTTCTTGTTACGAAAACGTTAAGTACCGTAATAGTCTGGACCGAACCGTTGTTACGCCAGTTTCCAACAATAATACGCGTTTGCCGAATGTTTCTCCCTTTCATTTGCTCGAAGAACATCCCTCGAATATTCACTTTTCGTCAAAATTTACAACGTTTCATTCCGATTAGTCTTTTTGACTTTATTTTTGTGAATATGGAAATCATTGGATGGTAAGTCAATAAGTAAGTCAATAGGAGTCACTAGTTGGGTCAGTGAGTCAATAAGTAAGTCAATAGGAGTCACTAGTTGGGTCAGTGAGTCAATAGAAGTCAATAAGTGAGTCAATGAGACAATAGTACGTAAACACTAGATCACCATGAGTCATGGAGTTAATTAAAAACTCATAGGTCAATCAAAATTCACCATGAGTCAAGGCATATGTAATGAGTCAATTGAAAAAGTAACCGATGAATTTACACGATTGAATCAATGGAAAAATAGTATGAACCAATAAGAACATTCGTGGAAAGTGCGATTAGCGGCTTCATTTTGGGGAATATGGAAGTAATTGGATGGTAACTCAGTAAGTGAGTTAATGAGTCAATCGGAATACGCCTTGAATCAATCATAATTCGCCATGAGCCAATTAAAAACTTTATGAATCAATCGCAACATATCATAAGTTAGTACTTACGTTAGTCATGGGTTGGAAAAAGTATCAATTAATGGATAACTCAACAAAAGACGTGATTTAAGGGACAAGTGAAAAGTAGATGAGTCAATTGAATAGAATGAACCAAAAATTAAGTCAATAGAAAACATGTATATATTAACATTTATTTATATAATTTAATTTCTCCCTAAGGTAATTTGTTTGGCGGTGAAGTGACGAGTTCTGGCAATGTTTTCGCGGGTTTTATGTCACGTCGCTTTGTGTGACACGCGAAATTCCGAAACGGGGAATCCCGAAAATTTGGCTTTCACGGGGAGAATCTGCGAGCGAGACAGCGAAATGCCGGGCGCGCGAGCTGATGAAATTTTATTATTGTGTACAGCGTTGCCGACCAAGTATTAGGTTACGACGAATGGAATCACTTTATTAAATCTCGAATTTCATCGAACAACTCGGTAATGAAACTGTGGCCGGATTGCGTTGATGAGTTCGACGGGTTACAGATTGGATGATAACAGCGGTATTAATTATAATATATAGAACGAGTTCGGTTGACATGTTTACAAATTGAAGGTATGAGAATGTTCCGGATGTGAGAAACTTGGAAATGCGAAATTGGATGGCGTTAGTTGGATGTTTCTATGCATTTATTAGATAGAAAGAAATGGCATTTTTGTTACTGAGATCCCTGAGAACATTTAAATTGTAGAATTCAGAAGATACTCAATAATATTTTAGAACTATGAATTATAAAAGTTTAACATTTATAAAGGAACTGAGACTTTATTTTTTATATGATTCATATTTCTTAAGTTTTAAATGTCCATAAATTCGTAATTTCTTGCACATTTTCAACTATTGATTCCTTTCGAAATCGTTTGAGACTTGAGTACTTTTTCCAACCCATGACTAATGTAAGGATTGACTTATAATATGATGTGACTGACTCACAAATAAATTTTAATTTACTTATGGTGAATTAGGATTGATTCATGGCATATTCCAATTGACTCATTAACTCACTTCCTAACTTACCACCCAATTACTTCCATTTTCCCAAAAATGAAACCGGATAGAATAATCGCCGTTTCAGCGAATTTTCTGATTGGCTCGTACTATTTTTCTATTGACTCAATCGTGTCAATTCATCGATTCATTTTTCAATTGACTCATTAACATATGCCTTGACTCGTGATGAATTTTGCTTAACTTACGAGTTTTTAATTAACTCATACTCCTATTGACTCATTGACTCACCTATTGATTTACCATCCAATTATTTCCATTTTTACACAAACAAAGTCAAAAAAGACTAATCGGAATGAAACGTTACAAATTTTGACGAAATGAGCATTCAAGGAATGTTCTTCGAGCAAATAAAAGGGAGATTTCCCAAAAGCTTAATCTACTTTTAACTCAACATAACCTTATCCGTCCGATTAATCCCGGATAAAGCCCCATTGCTCGACAATATCTGACCGACAGTATCCATAATCTCCATATTCCGCATTACTATTTGCAATTCAAATTTTAAATATTTGACAACCACACGAGGTACTCCGCAATTACCCGAGCTAACTTTAATTCCCATTTAATGATCCTAATTTTTTCGCGATCGCCGCCTAATTGAAACATAATAAATCGCGTATCAGTAATATTGACGTTTGGCCAATTTGCTGCGAAAAACAACAAAATCGATGGACGAATGATTGCAAAAATACAGTAGACTTGAAAAATATCAGGTGTAAGTCTAATTTTGATATGTGATGAGAGAACTTCTGAGAAATTATTGTGGGACATCGTTAGGTTAAAATTTGACCTCATTAAAGATCTATTAAAGAGTCACAGAATCGAGTTATCAGACATTATTTGTATAATTCTCATAATCTATTATGAGACTTTTCGATAAGTCTCAGATATATGAGACCTATTAAAAATTCTCAGATCTCTGAGACCTTCATCTAAGTCTAATAATCTCAGATATGATACCTGAAAGTTTTATGAGATTGAACAGGTCTCAATTTCTTTGCTAACATCAAATTGAATGAAAACAAAATGCTTGTAAAACAATTCTATGAATAAATTGTCTGGAAAAACAACACGAAAAAGCGGACAAAAGCATGCGAGAACATAGTGGTCGATGCATCGCAATCACCTAAAAACCATTTTCCTAATACAGTGGAAAGTCGCTATAAACCGATGGACCAGCTAAGCTGTCGTTAGCATAGTTAAATAGAGCGCGCGAACGGGCCAATCGAACGGTCTCGGACAGGAAAAATAACAATAGCAATAAAAAAGCGTTTGATTCAGCGGTGCGTTTGATAGTCGGTCGTGAAACGACGATTTCCACGGGGAAAATAATTCGGAAAGCGGACATGAAGGCAAAGGCTTTCGAATTATGTTCGCTGTTTTGTGTCATGAAACCAGCGGAAACTCGTTCCGCTGAGTTTCGTCTGCAAACACGAAAGGCGGGAAATATTGTTATCGGAGACCGGACGATGGATTTGGAATAAGGAAATCCTTTAGTTTCATTACCTGCACAGCTGTGTTTCGACCATTTAAAAAAACTATTTTTGGCCTTGTTTGAAGTAAGAAAGTTTTAAAAAAATTACAATATTCACAAATTACTTTTCAGCTTGTATCTTTTGGCCCACTATTGTTTTGCCCTTAAAAAGTCCTTTAATTTGAGTACCCACTCGTCTATGTTTCCAGTGTACCAAAACTAGCCAAATTTCCAAAAATCCCCAAAAACCCAAAACTTGACATTTTTAAACTACTCCAAACATAGCCGTGTTTGTACTCAAATTAAAGAATGTCTACCTCCTGAACACGATAGTACACCCAGATTTCCTCCAAAACCATTCCCCGGCGCGAAACGAGCCAAAAAAGGTTTTCTCAACTTGTCTCCTTTCTCCGACTACGGTCTCCGACTAATTACTCCGTTTCTCGTAACGAGCCTTTTATTTTTTGGTCCACAATTGTGTTGCCCTTAAAAAGTCCTTTAATTTGAGTACCCACTCGGCAATGTTCCCAGCATCCCAAAATTATCCAAAGTTCCAAAAATCCCCTAAAACCCAAAATTTGAAATTCTCAAACATCTCCAAATATAGCCGTGTTTGTACTCAAATTAAAGGACATCTACCTCCTAAACACGATAAAACATCCAGATTTCCTACAAAACCATTCCCCGGCGCGAAACGAGCCAAAAAAGGTTTTTCCGACTCGTCTCCCGCCTCCCTCTACGCCACTACTTGTCTTATACAACTTGACATCTAAAGCACACCAAAACAACAATCAACTGATACGATTTTGACCCACCTCAAACATCGTCAATCGGTCCGTCGTTTCGCGGCGGCAATTTCGCCTTGATAAGTTCGTGTGGTGCAACCGCATGGGCCCGCGAGCCCGGCAGGTAGTAGACCAGGCAGGACACACCGACGAGGAAGAGGAAGAACAGAAACACGAGGTCGAACATCAAAAGAGAATTTAGAGTCATTAGCTGCATCGTGCGATCTCGTTCACCATTACGTTGCGCCCATCCACTCGCAAGGCAAGCAGCGTGCACGTAACTTCGGACGCGCGGACCACGTTATCCCATGTCAGGCCGAGCGAAAATCCCCGCTCACTACTCGTGAGTCACTTTTTAAGGCACTGGTTGATCAAGCATTGCTTCTTCACGTGGCCACCCTGGCGGAAAAACGAACGTTCAACGCTTGCGAGCTGGGAAATTGAGAGAGAAGCAACGTCCGGATCCCGAGCGAAGTCTATTTTTCGCTGCTCTTTATTGGTGGGCAATTGTTGAGTCGTGTGGCAAATACGATGTTTTTTCATGGGAATAATGCGAGGCACTGATTGGTGTTTAGGAGTAAATTTTATGTTTGATTTTGCGACTCAAAAGGTCTCATAAAAAAATCTCATATGAGAAATTGCTTGAGATGTCATGAGAAATCATTTATATAATCCCAAATCATGTGAGATTTCATTCTCATGAGATCTCATCTCATAAACCATGAGAACTCATGAGATCTCATATGGGAAGTCGCTTGAGATGACATATGAGAAATCATTTGAGATCCCGAATGAGAAATCAAGTGAGATCTCATATCTCATATAAGATATGAGATCTGTTTCCCTCTGGCCTCTAACCTCCCAATTTCACAAGGACAATTCCACCCTGTCAAATTTTCTCTACTTTTTTCAATCCACAAACGTCGCGCCTCGGTTCGCGACGTTTGAGGCCCCCTCTGTGACTTTGCACCGGGCGCATTTGAAAGTCAATTTTCGCCGCGGTATCGATTGCCAAGTTACCGCATCAATCAATTTAATTGAATTTGTTACGGTAGGCATACGAGTGGCGCCGCAGCGGTCCAGAACAATGCGCCCGCGAACGATATCGCAGTGATAATTCAAACCATGCTACATTATATTAAATATGCGCCATTGTGTTCAAGTTCAATGCGCCATTCTGGAAGAATCTCAGGCGCTGCTGTCCTTCATGGATAAGAAACCATTTTTCTGATTTACAGATGATTTAGGTTAGGTTAGGTTTGATAAGAGATGATCAAATTTTGGGATTAGGGGACTTGGAGAAGTTTGGAGAAACTATCCCAAGAAATCAGCTAGTCAGAAATTGTTGTGTTAGTTTCGTTTAATTTAGGGTAGGTTAGTTTTCTGGTTAGGTTAGGTTATGTTAGGTCAAATGTGTTATGATTAACTTTTAGGAATTGGGGAGGATTCTTTGAAGAAATTTAGCCAAAATTGATGGAATATTGAAATTGTTTTGTTAGTTTTGTTAAATTTAGGTAAAATGAAACGTTTTTCTAGGTCAAGAGTACTTTTTGAAATCTGAATTTGGAGGAAATGAGTTATTTACGAGAGGATTTTTAGACTGTTGATTTTGCTTTGTTTAATTTGAATTTTAATTATGAAAACTTTATTTGTTTTGCACATGCTTTTTTAAACTAAATGTTTAACTTCCTTCCCAAATTCTTCTTGCATAAAAATACGCTATATATTTTGTCTAAAAATGTGTCTCCTTCGTATTTTCCATCCGATTTACTCTCGTGAAAACGACTTTCTTCGTCGTCGCGACCAATTGCTCTCACAACCCGAAATGTCTCGCAAAAAGGTATATCATTTAGCGTCACAACCGGCGTTGACGCGAGCGATTCAAAAGAATTATTAACAAGCACGCACTTTTGTTCGCGAACTTAATTAATATGATAACGAATGTGCTGTTCCGAGACAACTCCGGCAGCCCTTTCATCACAGCGGTCCTTCACACGATCGTATGTGTTAAAGAAAATCTATTTATAAATGCTTAAATAGCACTGTCTAAAAAGTCACTTCTTTAGACAATGCTATTTAAGCAAAAGGAAGACATTTTCCTTTAAAACCCGATATTTATTATGAGAAGTCTCATGTTCATAATTTGTTTCACAAAATGTTTCAGATTTTTTACTAGAAGTCTTATAACTTTCGTAAACATGATAGGTTTCTCAGATTTATTTTTAAAACACTCAACGAATGAAGAGACTTTGAAAGTCTCAACCGTTTAAGCGTATTTGTGAGAAATCACATCAATTGGAAAATATTTGAAAAATCTCATAATCTTCTTTTATACTCATACAGTTTTATCTTAGAATTTGATAAAGTTTCTCAGAAATTATAAGAGAAATCTCAAAACGTCTCAGATAATCATAGGATGCCTTCTAAAACATTTATTAGTCTTTAAAAGCCTAAAAAATGATCAGACTCATACTTTTTTCAGGCAAATTTATGGGAATGAGTTTTAAGTTTAAACTTTATATACGTTGACTCAAAAGACCATTTGTATGAATTATCAAAAGGGATATACCATTTTATGCTGTCTCACAAGGAACTCACCGAACTCATGTCGCAAAAAGTATAAAAAATATTTTTAAAGGACTTTCTTTAAATATTGTGAGAGGTCTCAGAAAAGCACGAGAAGTCTCAGAAGAAAATACTTTATTAGGTAAACTTGTCACAGTTCGCAGAAGACAAAGGTTATACATTTCAAAATATATCCCAAAATCATGGTCGCAATTAGTTCAAATTTTTCTTGAGAAGTCTCAAAGCACTATAAGTCTTATAATGTCTCAGAATCAATCAAAAACTTTTCTGAGAAGTCTCATAATCCACCAAAAGTCTCAGAATCAATCGAAAACTTTTGTGAGAAGTCTCATAATCCACCAAAAGTTTTTCTGAGAAGTCTCATAATCCACAAAAAGTCTCAGAATCAATCAAAAACTTTTCTGAGAATTCTCATAATCCAACAAAAGTCTCAGAATAAATCAAAACTTTTCTGAGAAACCTCTTTCCTCAACATACCAAATTCTATAAATCTGAAAAAACGTACTTTCGCAGTTCTTTCTTCCTAAAATCCCGCATTCCTCCTTACGTAAGCGCGAAAAGACGGTCCATCCCCCCACTCAAATCTCGAAAAGAGCACGTGACCGCAATAACGTGTCGACGAAATCATGCAAGCTCCGGCGTTCTGTGCAGTTTGCTTTGACGCAGCGGGCGAAAAGGAACAGCTTACATCAGCGTCGGCCGTTCGCCCACTTGACATTATTTCGCACGCGAGACGGAAACCGGACCGAAAGCCCGGACACCGTATTTCGCATTGATTAAGCCGCGCCGGCGGCGCTATTAGTTTTTAGTCGCGCCGCTCTTGGAGCTCGCGAGTTCGTAAACTCGTTTGCAACGTCGTGTCGTAAATAAATCGGGGGAGGGGGGAATCGCGCGATATTGGAAATCGAACAAAATTCTCTAAGGCCAAAGTTTCGTTTCCACAACCGTCGAAGTTGAAAAAAAAGGACAGAGGGAATTTGTGAGTCCCAAAAAGAGCGAATGGAGATCTCATACGGACTTTGATGATAAATATTTGTAAAAGTCTCCATAGAAGTCTCATAAAGTTTTATGAGACTAAAATTCACATAAGTTCCATAAACTTTTGAGACTAAAAGTCTTATAAAGTCTATGGGAATAAAAGTCTCACAAGTCTCATAAAGTATATGGGAATAAAAGTCTCATAAATCTCAAAGTTTATAAGACTAAAATCTCAGAATGTTTTATGATATTAAAAGTCTCATAAAGTTTTATGAGACTAAAAGTCTAATAAAGTTTTATGAGACTTAATAAACTTAAAAATCTTTTGAGAATTCTCAAAAAATGTTGATAATTTAAAACTTTTTAAAAAATAAATTTATTTCAAAGTCTCAGTAGAAATATAAAATCTCAAAAACTGTCATAGTCGATCAAAGACACTCTTATCAACAACAAAATCAATCTTATCAAAAGTCCCATAAAAATGTATGAAAACGTAACAGTTGTAAATAAAGGCGCACGAGACATTTTAAAATAGAGGTTAGAAAAAGTCTCAGCAAATCGAGTGGTCTCATACAAAAAATTCTAGACTCGTAAAAAATATCATGAAAACTGTCATAAGGTCTACCTTGAATAATTTGAGAAATCTCGCACGAATTCATACAATTTTCAAGATATAATGAAAAAAATTTTTCAACATAAGGTTTGGCTGAACAGTTTCACGAGATTTCAGTGATATTATAAGGAGCATTTCGTGATTTCGTTTTAATGATTTCAATTTCAACATCTGTAGTATGTTAACAGATTCCGCTGCTAGACAATTGTTGCTGTAGCAACCGAATATTATTTGATTTATTCTGGTTGGCTTCAAATAGACTAGACCGTATTAAGCGAAAAATTCAGTGACAAAGTTGGTGTCGCTAACGACATGAAAAAGTGTAATAATTCGATTTTAAAAGTATTCCGATTGTAAAATCCGAACGAAATCACGTTACAAATGCTACAATATAAATCACAATAATTATGCGTTTCTGCAAATGAAATATGCGATTTTTAGTTGAAATTATTTTATCTTTATTTATCGTTCGTATTCATGAAATATAGTAAGGTAATTATTTTTCAATATTATACAGTTATTTTAAGCTCGATATACGAGTTCTAGGCTTTCATAAATTATTAAGTATTTAATGATAATAAATTGTACATAAATCTATTCTTTTTCCAAATAAATACGTTTTTTATCGAATTACCTCTCTGATCGGTTAAAATTAATTATTATAATGAATATTTCATTATTCGCTCAAACCCGAGTCTGGAGAAACTTTATTAAAACAATTTTATTAAAACAATGCAATTCAAATCGTGGAAAATATTCGCTAAATTGGACATCATTATTCTTTCCTTTTTTCTATTAAATATAAATAAATAAACAAATTTGTTGGCTCTTTCAAGAAAACTTAAAGTCATTCGTCACTTTCAAATCATCCGCAATAAATTTGAAAGAACAATGAAAGAAGGAGCGGAAATGAAAAAAACGTGGATTTTTCGGCGGAAAGTAAATTTCCGCGGAGCGAATGGAATTTTTGCATAACATTACTCGCCCGAGCTTTCCCTTTAATTCACCGCGACTGCAATAAAAATCTCGGATTTTGAATCAGAAAGCACTATCGAAATTTCGCAAAAGAAGACTGCAATAAGAAGTTCATTCTCATAATTAGAAGCCGCATTTAGGGCAATGCGATTATGTAAAGATGTTGAAAAAATTATTTTAACTCCTTACTCGAAACCGATACATTTTCTAACCATGTATTTGTACAATTGTGTTTAGATGTAGAAAATCTTTTAATTTGAGTCCAAATACGACTATGTTTAGATTATTTTGAAAAATGAAAATTTCGGAATTTTTGAGAATTTTGAAATATTAAAATACCTACCAAACTAATAAAAAAAATTTTTCCTCTTTCTTCCCATCATTTCCCTTATCTTATTTCCAGTCTCTTTTCGCCGAATCGACTTTCGCTCTTCGAATTTCCTCTACTTTCTTCGACTTTGCCCGTCATTTATTCACTTTACGGATTTTCATTAAACTCACTATTTTTCCCGTGCAAATTAGAATATCGCTTTCGAAAAAAAACTTCGCCCCTCGATAACAATTCGCGATTCGCCCTTTCATTCGATTTTTATTTTTCCCTTGCCATAAAAGAGGCGTTTTCCATTAACTCATTGACACGAATCCTGTATCTCCAAAACAAACCGACCAGCGCAAACAGCTGATAGAACCGTTCCATCACTGCTTTTCAAAGCCGCGCGTGAAAAGCGTCGATTCAGACTAAGCTTCAAAGATCGGTTTGAAGACCTTTCCAAGTCACTGGCTATAGCTTACAATTTGCGCCAGCACGTTTCCGTCATTTTCCCGCTAGCAGCCAGTTGCTGCGTGATATTTACACACACTCCCTTTCTGTCCAACACATCGACCAATTAAATTGCACAACATACCCCGGCATTTACGTACACTCATCAGAAGCATAACATCAATTTTCGTTGATGGCAATTGAAGCGTTTGTTTCGAGTATCAGAAGGTCTCAGTATGGGATCAATTTGAGAATGAAATAAGCGATTTTCGACAGTACAGGTATAAATTTAAGTGAGAAAAAAAAGAAAAAAAAATTGTGTTTCTCATAGAAGTGACGTTAAAAGTCTCATAAGTCTCGTGATAGGAATAATGCCAGATCTGAGGAATCGAATTTAGGAATCATTTATGAGACTCAATTTATGA
>JABFPB010002468.1:0-20059 GCA_022817645.1 Ceratoteleas bidentatus
CGTTAGTTTGGTTAGTTTCGATAGTTTTGTTAGTTTCGTTAATTTTGTTAATGACAAGATAAGTCTTACTAATCTTGTTAGAAGGGTTATATATATGTTCTCTAAAAACTAGATGTCTAAATCTGCACTCTTCGCCGGATAAGTATATATTTAAAAAAATTGTATTCCTTGCTAGGAATTTTCTCAGAACTAAAGTAACCTATACATTGAAAAAAACTCATTTCTTTGCTTTGCTACAGTTATAGCGACATACGAATTTTTTTCCAATTTTTGCTACGACTGGCTTGAATCTGGCCTGAGTCGCAACCGCTAACGAAATCGACGGCCAATATTCAAAGTGGATGGGACGCGTCGGTCCGTCGATAATCTTATATAGGACTCTGCCGAAGAACAATCGTCCTTCTAAACTCTTAATTGGCGCGGAGCTAAATGCCGCTCGTTGCCGGAAGTAACTCCCGTGCAGACATTCCGGGCCGCGCAGCAAACCAGCTTAATGGTTTCTCGATTAAGCCGCGTTCACAATGGGATTAAAAACGACTGGTAGACCGCTGCTGACCATGCCGTTCGCAGTCCCCCGAAACTGTATAGACTCGTTGAGTATTTCTACGACTTTGGAGGAGAAGGAATTAACAGCTCCGACGATCTTCGTCCCCGGGTGACTCAGCGATCGTATTCAAATTGAGATAAATAAGGGAGGATTGCGCCGCAGCCCGATTCAACTTTGACCCCGGCGCAAATTCAATTCCGTCAACCGTGGCGCCGTTTTTTTCGCCCGCTTTGTCGCAAACCGCGGGCTTATTGATTTTTCGCGCGAATCGATCGTCGAATTTGCTTCTTTTTAATTTTGCGCTGCACCCTCCGGCAGACGGCGCGCGTCGGGATGAAGATTAATTCGTTCCGTCTTAATCGTATCAAAGTTTGAGAGCCGCGACCTTACCTCTGACCATCTCGCCGTCCCCTCCCCCTCCCCCACGACCCGCCGTCACTCTTTTTACTTTCAACCATGAACTCAGCCGCCGCTGGATAATCATATTTAATAATGTCCCCGGTATTTTTGCCCCGCTGTCAAAGTTTCGAGGGCGAAAAGTTGGCCGCCACTTTTCACGCCCCGCGCCGACAACCCTTTTTATTTAGGGCTTGAATAAATTCAATATCACAGCCGAAATCACGGCACAGACAATTTAGAGGACGGCAAAAATCGGGAGTTGCCAGTTTCGAGCGCAAGGTGGCACTTCGCGCAGCATTTTGGAGAGAGCGAACAATTTCGCGGGGAATTGAAACGGCGGACGAAAATAAACGCGACCAAGGTCTCGCATTCAAAATAAATCACGCGCTAATTAAACAACAAACACGAAAAATCGACGCCGCGCAAATGCGCGCGCGATGCAGGTCTATTTTGTCAGGTGTACATCATTCACGCCAAGGACGCGGCGGGGTTACGTTTGTTGATCGCGGGGAAACAGTTTGGTCTTTCGGTGTGGACTGTAAAATTAAAGTTTTACTATGAAGTTACAGTTTTACAGTAACTAAGCAGAGGATGTTATACACTCTTAAAACAAAGTGTCTTAATTTCAGAATTTTTTTTCTAGAAATTTTTAAGTTGCGTCATTAATTTGCCAAAATTAATTCGACAAATCTATTATTACTATATATACATGCCATTACGACAATTTGAAAATAAATATTATGTAACTGCAATAAAGGATCTTTTGATTAATTAAATTTAAATATGCCAACCCTAAATAAAAATTGATCAATTTAAAATGCAGTAGATCTTCTCATTATGAAAAAAAATCGACTTTCTACCCCCAATCCCCCCCCCCCCCCAAAAAAAAACTCACTCCCGTCATCTTCCACCGCAAAAACTTGCTCAAAACCGGCGTCTTCTTTCCAACCTTGCTTTTCTGCGAGCGAAAACCCACCACAAGAAAGCGAGGAGGAATTGACCGGCGCCTTTACCGCAATTCCTCGCGATAAATTTTTGAACATAACTAATTAAAAGGGCAGTTAAACAAGCCGCCCTCGGGAGCGGGCTTCGCTGTTGAAATCTCGAATTTCGTGCTCGGCCCGCGAGCGAGAGCGTCCGCGAGCGAGACAGCCCTCTGAAAGCGGAAACAAACATTCGCAAAGCGAGAGAGCGCGCGCGCCGAATAAAGTATCCGTCCGGGCGGCAAAGAATTTGCGCGTGTGTTTACGGCAAAGAAAACAGCCGCTTTTGACTCGTATTTACATGTTTAGGTTTTCAAACGCGGCCGAATAACATAACGCCGCGCTATTTTCATATTTAATATCGCGACTTGTTGACCGTAATCGCCAGGATGCAATTCCAGACGCGGCTTTGACGTGAAACATTAATTGGAATTTGTTTAACATTATTTTTATATCCGCGTATAATATCTCGCGGCGCACTTTCCGAACGAAAGTTTGATTAAACGAACGACGCCATTGTTTATCCGACAAAACAAGCCGAACGAAAGCTATAAATGTTTGTACTTCTTTGTCGAGTTTGGCAGCGTAACGGGGTATTACACTTAATAAATAGCTTTGTTTGTCCAGCTACTTTTCCATGCAATGAACTCGCCCAAGTTTTCGGCCCGCATTTTTGCCGTGTTTAGCTTCGCGAACCCCTATTACTCAGGATCACATCCGAAGGGCAAAAATTCGAACCGTCGAACGCCCGGCAGTTGTCCGAAAGTTGCGCCGGGGAAGGTGCCATTCAATTAAACCCGGAAGGGTTCGACCAGATCCAGATTGGACGCGGTTATTAACCCCCGGGGACCGAAGCTAAGATGTTTCGCAGCCTGACGTAAGAACACACACGGGATAATTCGAGCGTCTCGTTATTTACATCCAGTCTCATCTTGGAGCGATTAAGCTGCGACATCCCGGCTAATGGTACGGCTAATTGGATTAAAGGGCCCGGCACAATTTCGACGAAAATCAAATTTTGTCGCTTTACACCCGAAACATCACACGCCAAATTGTCCTACATTTTCAGGGCATGTCAAAAGTCTCGTCGTATTATAAAAGGACGATACAGTGTTCTATTTATTTTGCTAGATATCAGTTTGCTGGAAATATCTTGCTAAAATGACGATTATTCAATGAGAGAGGAGTGATATTTTGAAAACCATCAAATTATGAAAGTCCTCCATTGAGTAACAAGAAGTGCTAGAATAGAAAAAAATAGCAGGTAAGATGAAGATCTCGTTAAATAGTCTAGCAAGAAATTTTCCACACAAAATACCCAGCGATGATAACTTTTCTAAAAACACCTAATTATCATCGCCTTCTTCAACGACCAAAGTATCAAACAAACCCTGAAGTCAGATCAAAGCCTAACTCTTAAAATGACGATTATTCTATTAGAGGGGGACTGGTCTTTAGAAAACCATCAAATTTTGAAAGTCTTGTTGAGGAACAAGAAGTGCTAGACTAGAAAAAAATAGCAGCAAATAAGATGAAGATCTCCTTATATAGACTAGCAAGGAATCTTCCCCACAAAAGTACCCAGCGATGCAGTCAGATCAGAGTATCAAAATCGTTCCGATGAAAAACAAAGCGCGGAAACAAATTTGATTAGGGAGTGGGAAACAAAACTGCTCGGGGTCTATTGTCGAACGGGAGTCGCAACAAGTTAAACGGCGCGCGAGATAAGAAGAGCTTTCAACCAAACAAATTAGAATCCGGGAAGGTGACACCGCGAGTGTCCCCGAAGAGGCCGGGGTGTCACGGCGGTGCAGTATGTTGCCCGCACGATCCTCGCTATTATCCCGCCCCCGCGGAATACGCAATTTAATACTCAACCAATTACATATACGAAATCTTGTTAGCCCCGGTTATACAGCTTGCTGTTGGGCTTTGGGGGAAGACAAGGTGACTGGATGCGCGGCGCCTGACACCCGAGGCGCTCCGCGTGGGGCCGAGCCGCTCGTCGTCTCTCGCCAAGAGACATACAAACTTACACAATTATGATCCTCGATTACAACTATAAAACGCGATATTGTTACCAGCCCCTCCTAAGACCATATCGCGCAGCGTATTCCCAGCAGATAAGTCGCACGAGTTTCGACGATTGGAACGCGAAAAGCAAGCTAAGATTTCTTTAATCCTGGTTTTTTCAACTTTGGGTGAGATACCAACGAAAGTTGGATTCTAGCAAAGCTAGGAGGATATTAGGATTTGCTTTGCTAGAAATGTTATCGAGGAACACTTTCTGGTGAGATAGGGACCAAAGATAAATTCTAGCAAAGTTAAAAGGATAATAATGGGATTATTTTGTTAGAAATTTAGTTCAGAAGCCCTTTTTATTTTCGCGATTAGGTTTCAACCAAAGATAAATTCTTCAAAAAGTTAAGAGGATATTAACAGAATACCTCTGATAGAAATTCTGTCGAGGATAAGTTTTTTCTGATGAGATTCCAACCTAAGGTAGATTTTAATAAAGCTAAGAGGATATTCGTAGGATTAGTTTTCTAGAAATTTAGTTAAGAACCCCAGTTTTCTTCTGATGAGGAACCAAACAAAAATAAATTCTAGCAAAGTTAAGAGATTATTAGTAGGATTACTTTGCTAGAAATTTTGTTGAGGAAGACTTTCTTCTGATGAGACACTAACCTAATATAATTTTTAGCAGACCTAAAGGATATTAGTAAAATTACATTGCTGCAACAGTTAAATATACTGTAACGCTTTTAGAATGTTTGATGCATAGGATTCTTCAAGAAAGTTTTACTAATCTCTACTATATACTAGCCAGTGCAAATTAAATTAAAGTGCACTTATCTCATTATGCCTACAGAATGATGTTAGTAAAAGTGCTAAGTACGTTTCACTATAATTTCCTATACAAGCAATACCTCTCCATTTAGCTAAAATTGCAACAGATTTTGTACCATTAGTCACACTGAGATCCGTATCTTAAAACTCAACTCGAATCACATTTGCAAATCGAAATCTTGTTAAACCGAAACGATTTCCAACGAAGCTGTTCCTTAAACGCGATTAAAGGCCGAGCTTGGACACTTGTAGAATTACAGGACACTGATATTTACTTTCCGGGCGTTCACTCGCGTCTCGTATTTCTAATTTAATTACGTTTCGGCGAATAATCTTAATTAAATTGATTGAGACAACTTACGGGCGAAGAACACACTAATTCCGAAATTGCCGGCGATATTTTCGCCGACGCGTTCTATTGTATTTTTCGCGAGCGATTGCGCTCGACGCGAAATTGGGCCGAGTATTTTGGCGCAGGAATTGAAACGTTCGCGAACCAGCGTGATTGATCTCAGCTCGTAGTGTTGATAGTTGCTCATTAATCGCAGTCAAACGAACAGCGCCCGATACGGGAACCAGCCATCAATGGCGAAGGCTTTATCTCGGCGGATTGATAGGCCAACTTATCTGCGGCGTTTGTGTGATTAAGTGTCACACGTAATTTCCCTGTGTATTATCGCATGAGTCTTGGATTGATAAACAATTTGTATTTGGGTGCGCGTATATTACTTCGATTTCCGGCTTAGACGTCTTCTTATTTGCTGTCTTACCTCAGAATTTCCTTAAAAGATTAACTGGAGATTGGTAGAATATGTGAAAAATTTACCCTTTATTTAGACTGATGTGGGCTTTTGTAGCAAACCTGTCTCACAAAAGTCCAGTAGGATTTGGAGAAATCATAGCAATCTTAGGTGAATTTTAACTGTTCAGGATAAAGTGTCTGTTATTTTATTATTGATTGTGTTAGTTTATAACACTCTGAAATGCGGTTAATTGTTTATAACAAATTTTATAGTATAAGTTACAAATATATTGGCTATCTTTTTTATTCTGATATCAACTGATTTGACTAGTTTATAGCAAACTCAAATATTAACTAAACTAAAGCAGAGTATACTTTCACAGAAACAATGTGTTTGCTATAGTAATGAGCTTATTTGGAGAAGTTTTTTTTGGTTTTTTCATTTCGCATACTATTCTCTTGTAACACGCTAGCACAGTGAATTTTCTAACTGTATATGCTAGTTCATAGTAACTATATTCGCTAATTTATAGCAACTATATTTGCTACTTTATTGCTACTTTATTGCAAATACAGAATTCGCTATTGCATAGGAAATACAGGAGCGGCATTACACATCTATTTTCAATTTATTTTATCTTTATTTTTAAATTATTTATTTTTAATTTGTATTTATTTTTCAAATCATTTTATTTCTATCCGCTTTACCCTATTTTTATTTTCTTTCTTTATAACATTTATGTGCTGTTGATATTGATATTTAATTTATCTTTATTATCAGTTTTATCAACTTTTACGCTTAAATTATGAAATGAAATGAAATATAACGAAATTAAACAAAATGAAATAAAATGAGATAAAATAAAATACAATAAAATAAAATGAAACAAAATAAAATAAAAAAATAAAGACAATTAGAATATTTAAATAGATTTTTTAATACAGTATTTTTCCGAAATAAGTCGTTTCATTCTCTCTCACTCTTTACTCTTCTTCCCTTGAGTACTTTTTTATCGTATTGTTAAATACTGTATTAAGAAATTTATTTACATATTTTATTTTACTATGGTTCATTTTTTATCTCACTTTCTTTCATTTTTATTAAAATTTTTTGTTTACTCGTAATTTCATAAATTACGAATAAAAGTTGGTAAAACTGATTATAAAGATAAATTTAATAAATTATAAATATAAAGTGAACATAAATTGTGTAGCGAATGAAAATAAAAATCGGATAAAAATAAAATGAATGTAAAATAAATATAAAATGAATATAAATGTTTTAAAAATAAAGGTAAAATAAATTTTAAATAGATTCGTAATGTCTCTCCAGCATTTGCTTGTAAATAGCAAATATCATTTACTCGTATATGTAGCAAATACAGTGGTTGCTAGTTTATAGCAAATTTATGCTGGTTCATATACCAGTGACTATCCTTAATTACTATCCTTAATCAAAACCGTTTCCTATAAAATCGTCATTCCTTCTGTCGCTAAAGTAAAAAAAAACCCAACTTGATTTGCAACTTATAAAATTGCTAACCACTATTTTTCTTTGTTTAACAGGTACGTGCAAATGATGTCCGAGACTCGAAGTCGGCGTAATCAACAGGTAACGTGTGGCTGCTTATCCCCGCTCATCACGAAATCACTCGAAATAAATTGTCGTCAATAATGAGTGTACGCGCGTCTAGCGAGACGAGGGCCGCGAAATAATGGATGTGCAGGTTAAAGCCAAGCTCGGTGGCGATCGTGGCGGTCCGCGCGGCCCCCGGGGGATCTCGTTGAAGAATAACGTCTCAATAGCGCGATGTCCTCGGACCCTCCTCCTGCGAATCGCGGCCCTAAACAATGACCGGCAATAAATAATTAGCGACGATACGTCTGAGCGCTGTTTTCCCTCGGCAAATCCGCATTACGAATTCAAACGAGTGCCGATCGATTATCGCCGATCAATCTCGGTCGTCTTAAACGACGCGCGCACGACCCCCTCCCCCGTCTTCCACCCCCTTCCCCGCCCCCTCGGCCGCCTTTATATACATTACATAATGATGTTTATCGTCGCGCCGCCGGGAACAATCGTCCCGAAAGTAAATATTTAACGTTATTTCGCAGAATGTTTCGCTTGCCGGCGCGCAGAGGGGGCGCAAATTGAACCCGGCCGTGAAACAAAGCCGTGTATTTTGCCCCGCGAAACTTTCCCCATCCGGCGCGCGCGGGGTGTCGCAAGAATCCACACAAGAATCGCCCGAGTCTTTGCGTTGACTTTCGAGCTCGCCTGTCGCTCCGACTTGGCGGTTGCGTAAGGGTTAATCAATATTGATTCATAATTACGACTGGTTTTCCGCGATACAAGAATGGATGATCGGATGGGTTATGTTGTTTGTCTTGTTTTGAGGGAGTTGTATGTTGGATTTTTGCTTTTATTTGGGAGGTATTTTCTGATGGCGATCTAGCGAAATTGGAGGTGGCAAGTTTTAGGATATCCAGGTGTTGCGATTATTTATTACGAATTAGTTTTTGCACGCCAGAAATATTTCGATGCTTTTTAAGACCCCAAAATGGTTGAGAACAATTTTTCTGAGATTATGTTTAATCCATTTTGAGCCCATTCTGCAATAATAATTTTTTCGATTTTTGACCACAGTTTGAAAGAGGGTTCCCTACCCAAAAATGTCGAAAAAATGTTTTTGGTTCTTAATCAAGAATTCGACTTTGTTCTGAGCCAAAGCAATCATTATAAACCCATTTTGAGCCCAATCATCACCAGACATTTATCTCGTTTTTTAGAAATGTTCAAAAGAGGTCCGTCCTAACAAAGTCGAAAAAATGTTTTTGGTTCTACATCAGCTTATTTATTATCTTCGCTATGTTTCAAATTATTGAGAGAATTTTGAATGCATTTTAAGGCCAATCTAGGACACACAATTATGACCATATTTTGAATTTGGGAGAGACCATTCAATTCTCGGTAAGTTAAACTCGTGACATAAAATCGTCACGGCCGTGCTGCCGCTGAAAATTGTTCACCTCGAAATTTAATAAGTTTCCTGAATTAAATTGACTCGAAGAATGGTCAAATAAATCATTTCTTATGGTACAAATATTTCTCAAAACACCCAAACAAACTTCACTAAAGATCGCCCGCACAAAACACCTCAACCTCCCAACCTCTCCCACCACAACTCAAACCTCTCCAATCCGAAAAACTGGCGAGCCGACGTTCGAGCGCCCGAAATAAATGAGTCTTTTTGTTGTAAGCAACACCATCGACGTAAACCCTCCGAAATCCACCTGCGCCCGCTTTCCTTCTGTTTCCTATTTTTACTTATTCGCCTTGCCAAACGATATGGAAGAAATGATACCGGAGAAATAGATCGGGACTTTCGATGTCTCAGTGTTATCGACAGTCATATATCATCGGGTCTATCAGCGCGAAAATCTCGAAACTTCTCCGGGCCACTCGTTCGTTTCGTGCAACGCAATTTCCGGCGCGCGCTCGCGTGCAATTGTCCCGCGATCAATCTCCTTCGAGGCGTTTTTCGCAATGCAAAATTCGCGCGTCGCTATTTAATCGGCCGCGCGGTTCGCGCCGTGTTTTATTGCGTCGGCGGGCGGGCAAAGAGGTGTCTCAATGTTTGATCTCGTAAAACGAAAGCGCCCTCCCGAGGTGGGCAAAAAAGTCCCGGCAAAAAGCGGACCTCGCAAACTGCTGACGCGGCGGCGGACCGGCCAAATGGTCAGCCGCTATTGGTAATGGCACAATAGACGCTCCTTATATCGCTGCGAGATATTTTTTACGCGCTGTTTCTCCCCGACCGCAAACCCCCGAGGTGATTTTTATTCCACCGAATGTCGCTGCGTTATTGCCCGAATCGAAACGCCCGATTCCCGAGATCGACGATCCCAAATTGATTCGCGGCTTTTTCAATTAAAATTTTGAAATCCACTGCGAAGGGGGGGGGGGGTAAATAGGTATGTTTGGTTGAAGTAATGGAGGGATGGTCAGAAAATATAGTCGTTGATTCAACTGAAATATTTGGTTAGACCGAACAAATGTTAGTATTAAACAATAATTTACTACTAATTATGTGATCTAAATTTTTAGTTGGCGTAAGCAAATTTTAGTTTGCTAACTAAATTATTAAGGTGGTTTAATTGTACTAAATAATTTGGTTGGGAGAATCGAACAAAAATATTAAACGAAAACAAATTAAACACTGTAATAAAAACAAGAATATAAATATGGAAATTGTTATATGTCCTTAGAATTTAATTCAAACTGTTTCAATCTTCCCTAATAGATATTTCTCTCTTTATATTTCGATGAAAACCTAATATAATCATAAAAGATCTCATTCACGTTGATTTTTCCTAGATTCTACATGCACGAGCCAATATCTACTTCCCCTAAATATCGTCTCTAATCGTTAATAAATGACTAAATGTCTCCATCCCTCTCAGATAAAAAACCACTATAAATAATGAAAAAATCATTACCGAATTTCATAAACCTCAAACACCCTTCAAGTATTTCATAAACCTCAAACATAATATCCTTAAATTCCAGACAAAATTCCCACAAAATCAACTAAAAGCCCCTGAAAAAGATTGTGAATAGAAAAGAATGGAAAAGAATTGAACAAATTAAGTGAATTCTTTTTGGGAAAAATTCAGGATTCATTTTCTCAATTCTTTTCAATTCTGTTCTATTCCAGAATAAAAATGGTCTCACTTGGGAAAATTGTTTAATTCCACGAAAAGAATTAATTTTGTTTTCAATTCCTGAAACGAAATTCAAAGAAAAATTATGAATTCTTTTCTACTTTTATGTTCATTCTACTGAGTTGATTGCTAATCTCAGTCTTTTTTTTAGGGACAAACAGAGTCATGTCTAAATGTTCATTCTTGATTGTATTCAAGCGGTGCTCACATTCTTCATGGGATTCTTCCAGACTTTGTTAATTTTTCATTGTATTTGTCTCGACTGTGTTTATTTCAACAGTGTTCGTTTAATAATGCTTCTTTGTAACAAACACAAGCACAGCTTATGGAGAAATGAAATCAATCGAAACTAACTTAATTGCAATAATTCCAATAATTTCCAATTGTTTCAAACAGGTAGAACCCACTTTTATATGTGGAAATATATGAGCAATTTGCAGGTTATGTCTTACATCACCATATTTAAGAATTAGGCCTCAGAAATTCATTACTTAAAAACGAATTCGTTTTTATTCTTAACGAAGAATTCAGATTCATTTCAAAACAACTCAAACGAATTCAAAATTTCCAATTCTTTTCTACTCCTTTCTATTCTACATTTTTTCCACGGATGACATCAAACTTCCACTCTCAACCCCATCGTGAAAAAATCCTCATCCGCGATACGTTCCTCCCAAATGAGATGCATGTTTCCTCACGATTCCGAGACGAAGTGCAGAAAACGCTAAAACCAACGTTGCTTGGTTTTAGCGCAACAAAAGATGCTTGTTATTCCGTGGGAAAATCAATAGGACGATTAATTGGCCGCGCTCGGTTCGACCTAATCGCCTGAACCGACAAAAGTAACGTTTATTCGAGGAATTGCCGGACACTCGAACGCCGGAATAATGAGCTGTAACGTAATTCGCGCGGCATAAGTGCGCGTTAATTCTTGGCCTGTTTTTTTGTCGCGGGCTCTTAACCAACGCAAACAGCGCGGGCAAACGTCCGCCGAGTGAAACAACGCCCGATATTTCATTCTTTAAATATTTCCGACGCCCTCGAACACTCGTCGCCGGCCATTATAACTTTGTCAAGTCAGACAGTAATTAAGTCTGCAATAAGGACGAGTGGACTGCGAGCCATTAAGACGACGACGATCGACACTTTGTGCGGGCGCGAAAAAGGCCGCCCCGTCAAATGAACCGGAAGGAGATCCGATAAAAGAAATTGTCAAAAGCCGAGGACGACATTTTGTTAGGATAATTGTCGCGATATAATTACGCCGGCGCGACGGCCTTTTTCTCGCAGTCTACGGCAGAGTCGAGGGGTTCGACTGCAGAGCGGAGACCGACAAATAACAACACGCGGCGGCGGCTAATGGTCAAATGAAAAAAGGGATCCGCGAGGAAGCCCGGGGAATAAGTAACGAGAGTCTTAGCAGTCGATTTATGCTCCCTTCAAGCGGACAGATAATATTATGGGGTTCGCCAATTTACATCGGCATGTACAGGATACATCATAATTACGTTATCTCGGGAATAACCGACAAATCATGGGATGCAATTTCGTTGGAACGAAGTCGATTTTTTGGGTACTGGATATTAGCCAGGCGTGCATTGAATTAGCAAAATTAAGGGGTTTTGCAATAATATCGGCATTTAAGAGAGGATGTGGGAGAATTTGTTATTATGTATGAGAAATGATACATAATCTCTGAGGGTGCAATTTTCCTAGTAAAGTGAGTTGTTAAGTAATCAAATACTTTCACTTAAAATCGATCAGTTCTGAATTGTTAGACACATAGTAAACAGACGAACTATATTTGGCCCATTCTACTTCCGGTCTGAGCAAAAATTGACCAACTCCACTTGGTCTGTTCTACTTCCGGTCTGACCATACATTCACCAATTTCACTTGGTCGATTCTACTTCCGGCCTGACTATACACTGACCAACTCCACTTGGCCTATTTTACTTCCGGTCTAACCATACAGAGATAGATTTTTAGTATATAGGGAGATATCAGAATCCTAGATATGAAATATCACAATTAGCTTAGCTCTATAAAATTACCAACACATCTTTCAAGTTTAATTTACCCCAAAACAGTAGATCATGAGTTCTGAAATACGTTTAAATAAATCATAATGCCGTTTTCTTCATGAAATGGCCAACAAATCAGGTTGCAGGTTAAGTCTTCCTCTCACAGTTAGTTCTCGGATAACCGAATACTTTCGATTAAAATCGATTATCCATGGAGATTAGTCAGACCTTTAGCAAATAATGTACTAAAGTAGCAAAATACAGTAGCTTAGCCCTATAAATCGTCATCCCTTTCATAATACATTACAATTACCTTCTTGCTACGAAATAACAAACAAATCAACCAAGTTCAAATTTTCCCAAAAACTCTAAAATCTCAAATAATCGAATTCATACCATTAAAATCGATCATCCTTCCAGATTAGTAAAACACTTAGCAAAAGGGTATATTGAATTAGCAAAATTTAGTCATAACAGTGTGGCTGTCCTCGGCGTAACGCGATCCAGACTATGATGCAGATACCAACGCGGATAAGGGTAGATCCAGATGGAAAGGCCGGAGCTTTCAGATTTGGATAGTTCAAGTGAATATTTGCCATTGTCATCCAATATTTAGTCAAAGTCAACAAACTGCTACTTGCTGCTTGGCTCTCGGTATCGGAGCGAGCGATCCTTTTCTCTATTCCGCTGCTGCCTCGACGAGAGGTCGTCGGGGTGAATCACCCCGCCCCCGACCCGCGCGGCGAAGCGGAGGGGGTCGAGTCGGTTCGGTCGCCCTTTTCCGTCGCGCTCTCTTTCTGTTATGGTCCACCACGTCGAATCGCTAATAGAATAATAAATATCCGACTGTGTTCCTAGATTTTTTGCACGTCTTTAGCAGCCCGCTCGGAGTCTCCAAGTCCTGAATAAACTTAGTTACGAAATGAAAGAGCACTCGCAATCGCCCGGCGAAAACTCATTATCCCGAAACAATTTCCTGTTTTGCCTTTAATCAAACAGCGCCGCGGCATTGCGATTCGTTGCCTTTTTTCCCGGTTCGAAAAGTGTCATGCCTGACCTCAATTGGTCGGACTTGAGATGGGGGTGGAGCGAGGATTCCACGGGCATGTTTCGCGGTGTTTGGGTCTTGGTGTTGCTGGTTAGTTTTTCGGAGGAACATAGTTTGGTGGGGAGAAGGGTGAGACTTTTATCAACGAGAGACATTTTTTAGGGTTACCACATAGAATTGGCGAAGTGAAGTTTAATTAGTGTTGCATTTTTTAGCAAAATTGTAGTAATTACAAAACCTTACTTTGTCACCTTTTTAGTGTCAGTTACACTTTCGCATGTGGGAGAAGTACTTAAAAGAAACAATTTTATTTTAAGACGATAAATAGGATATAATATATAATTTACTGTAATTGTAAAATATTTAAATGAATTATTTTATTTATTGCATTATTAGTTATGTTAGACTAATCACATTATGGTAGCCTTCAATCAAGAGGAAGAACATAGATAATGGATTTTTTTTGTATTTTTTGATTGGCAAAAGAACGTGGAAAATATGAACGCAAATTATGCATTTTCGATGGTATTAGTTTTACACTAGGTTTCTCACGTTCTTTGTGAATGCTTGGCCAGTAACTTTATCTTCATGTCAATATTTAAGCAGCGGGATTCTTTGTGATGCTATTTTTTCCCAGCAAAATGCGTGAATAAGTCACTTTGAAAATAGCAATTCAAGATTGCAGTAAATTATAAAATAGATCGAATTTGTAAGAGGAAAATATTTTGAACTGACAGTTATATGTATGTTTTTTTTTTTTGTCTAGCAAACAACTATATGTTTGCTAGACAATTCTGAAATTCATAGAACTAAGCAGTTCTATGAATTTCAGAGTTCTTATGAATTGGAGTTCTTTATTGTATTATCTAACAATAAGAACTCCAAACCAGAAAAACCAGAACCCAGATACCCTCTACCATCCAAACAGTTACGAATTCATGCTATACTTTTCTCAATATAGCAAAATCTGCAAGACGTATACACTTCAATGAAATAAAATTCTCCCTCATCCCATAATTCATAGCAGAAGTTATCTTCCAGATCGACTATCACATCAAATCCCCAATTTAGTCTTTAACTCCAACTTAGATCCCCTAATCTTTTGCTAGACTAAACCTCCTGCTTTTTTACTAAAATGTCTGTAAATTTCTTTCACTAAATCTAGCAAACAAAATCTCTACCCAGAAACAGAGTCATGTACATTTTACATCTGATACGTGAACATAACTTTTTTTAAACAAACTTATATCTTCATATTTACCCTTTAAAAGTTTCCTTAATGTCCAATAGTGTTTTGAGACCCTGAAACATCTTTGGCGTTTCTTCTGGGTAAATTCGTTTTGTTTTGAGACACTTTTCTTGTCTATATCAAAATATTAAAAAATGAGCCACTTGTTTTTCTACTATACTCCCTCTTTCTACTCCCTTCTAACCCAACCGAACCCCCAACCCAACACCTCCGAAACCCCAAACCAAAAAACCTAGGGGGACATTTCCCATTCGTCGTTCGAGCGACGTCGGGTTTATTCGCGGGATTAGCGAAGTGCAGGCAAGAGACAAAGACAATGATTGCCCGTCCGAGTCGCTGCTGCGTGTACATGTGAATCGGAGAAAGAGCGCGAGGGGCGAAGAGGGGGGGGGGGGTTTAGCCGGGAGGGAGAAAGAAGCGCGAGCGGCGGAAGGGGGTGAGAAATTCGCGCATATCCGATGCCGAGAGAGAAGCCCGAGAGGGGATAAGAGAGGGAGATAAGGCTAACGCTGCGAGAGAATGAGAATGAAGGGAGAGACGTTTCCACTATTGATCATCGAGGCTCAGAGTGTAATGCTAATCATGCCCCCTCGACTGTACCCGTTCTTCGTTTCTCGCGCCACCTCTCGCTCGGCTCGATCCGGCACCTCTGCCGTCCGCCCCTTATGACACGGAGCCGCCAAGATATCGACTCTGACACCCGCGAGGTCCCCCGGCCCCCGCCCCCGCGAGACCCATAAGCAGCGACGACCCCTCCGGCCGAAAACATTCTTTCGCGTTATCCCGAACGTCAAGATTGCGGATCGGCGTTCCTTTTGTTTTCGATTATCGCTGATTTCGCAGCACGCTGGCTTGATCGCCGACACGACGAGTACGTTTATTAATTCGGCCGAATTTTTAGCGCCGAAAATAAGCGATCGATCGGACGGAAATGCGGATTGGACAGTGGCAATCGAAATTGGAGGGGTTTTCTGATGAAAATTGCTCAGTCTGGGGGTGTGGTGGAAAGGTGATGAGTGGGTGAGTTCATGGTGATTATGAAGAGTGAATAGAATTATTGGGGTGGGGATGGAAGATAGGCAGGCACAGGAGATTTTACAATGTTAAGAATAAAAAAATTAGGGTTTTTTAATGAAAAAATGCAATTTGAGGAGGTGGCAAAAGTGAAGAGTTGATAGAATTTTATGAGAAGGGGATAGAAGACTGACATAGATAGACTTTACAGTTTTGGAAATGAAAAGTGAAGGGATTTTTGATGAAAATGAATCATCTTGGGGGATGTGATGAAAAGGTGATGAGTGAGTGAGTTTATGGTGATTATGAAGAGTTGATAGAATTTTATGGGATGAAGGTGGGAGATTGACAGGGGTTGGAGACTTTAAAATAAAAATGAAAAGGTGGGTATTATAAGAAAAAGTTATCCTAATATTGTTAAATCGACATAAATTGTGTTGGAGTTTGAGTTAAGAAATGACTTGGTTGTGCTATAGAAATTATTCTGATTTGATTTGTATGCTGGTAAAAGTGGGAACTGTGTTAATGGAACAGAAAGCTCGTTTTTCTGACGAGAATTTCATTAGTAACTTAAATTGTAGCAGATCCATAAATTTGCTTCTCCGTAAATAGTTAATTTATTTATATTTGCACCCAATATGTCAACTGCATGGAAACTGCATTCGTTACTCGAAATGAGGTAGCTTCTAAATTAACGTTGTAACTATCAATTATGCAGCCAACTGATGGAATAAAATTTAAAATATAGTATTTTAAAATGCATTAGCTGCACAAGATTTCGACTGCAGCGTATAATTTATCGATATAATATTCGAACGAAACGTATGTTTCCACTTAAAAATATTTATTAAAAATTACTCGGAAACCCTATATCAACATATCTAACGACATTTCCGTCAAAAAAAGTAACATACTTTCCTCACTCCTTACTCAGTTTCAACTTCATTTTATCAGTCACCCTGACCTTTGCCCTCGATAATATTTGCTCCCGAAAAATTTAAATTACTTGAATTGTTTGAACCATTCAGTTTAAAAGAGTAATTCATCCGTTAAGAAAAATAGTTAAGAGATTAGATATTTTACGTTATGGTTATTTTAACAATCTTGCTTCGTAAAAAGTCTTTTTTTATGTTTTAAACAAATTTATAAGTGATAAAATTAATTTCATCAAGAACTATTTGAAACTTGATGAAAAACCTTATCTTTCAAATATTTTAATAAATGTTTATTTTACCTGTTTTTTTATGAGTGCTTCATTTCACTTCTAACATTCAACATGTAAAAATAAAAAACTTCAATTGAAAAACTTTCAACTCTAAAAAATACCCCCCTTCCTCTCTCCTTTTTCAAATTCTTCCTAACCTCCAACTCTTCCCCAACCCTAATCCACCATCCAGACGCCAAACTACGTTCGAAAGCAATATAATAATTACATCAGCATATTAGCAAACAAGGAATCAGCAGTTCCGCGGAACGCCTGAACGGCCGGCGCGCAAACAAAAAGAGCGCACCGCGAAAGCGCGGGGACCGGTCGGCGGCCCGCGATTTTTGATTAGAGAGCGCCGCGCGCTCATCGGCGATGAATAATAATTGGCGGATCGCGTTATTGATCGGCGCGCGGCGGTATTTATAAAAAGCACCTTTGAGACGCGGACCCCGAAAGACGCCGCCGCGGCTCTTACCATAAATGAATAAAGCGGCGAATCCGCGAGGCCGATCCTCGTAAAAGTGTTTCCAAATTGTCAGTCGTAAGGTAAAAATGAAAATAGGCGTAATCCACTTGAGCCGGCGAAAAAAGACAAATGCGATTCCGCGTTATCCGCAGTCGGCGGGGAACTAAGCCCCTAATTTCTCGCGGGGTAAAAGTTGCCGGGCGTAAGCATCCGAGGGAAAATGCCGCTTTGTGCTGTACTGGGGACGCGAACAGTCAATCGAGTTGATATTGGCACCGCCGCGAGTCAACTTATACTTTTTACGAGTCCAAATTTCAATTTCAAGCCGGTTTCCGAACACTTGATCAATATCCCCCCCCCTTTGTTTCTCGGCAAGGTGACGTCCGGCACGACGTTTCTCGCGGGGCAAATTAATTTTTACAAGTTTCAAGTTGAAGGGTGGTATTGACGGGATGGAAAGTTTTGGGGATAGAGAGTTTAAATGTTTATATTGGATTTCATTTTATTTCGAAAGACAAATTGTTTATTATAATTTCTAAGATGTTTAGTAATTTTTACTACGCCATATTGTGAATGTGGCTTATCTCGTTTTGAATACAATATTCCCTATTTAAAAAATATTGTTTAAATATTTTAAAAATATTTAAAAAATATTTATATAATATATTTATAATATTCAACAAATTATTTTAATAAATCACAGTGACAAGTATTCGAAAACCTTTCAACCAACCAGTTGAAAAAACTTCCTTGCCATAGCCTTGCAATATAAAATATTAAAATTTTTTTTTAATATTTATACATCATAAAATTAAATATTATTTTAGCCGGACATCTAACATCCCTGATATAACAACATGTATATTATACATATTTTAGATAAAAATATTTTTTACTGATAGAGTTCTAGCGTCTTTTTTTACGAAATGTGACATAATGAGATAACTATCATAATATTTCTTACTTAAACTCGGAATTAACTTTTTTAAATTAAAAATGAATTAAGTCTTTTTAGATTACAAAATATTTTTTTACTAAAAATGTATGTACCATTTTTTACAAAAATTATTCCAAACAATTTTTTTCAATGTACAACCTAAAGTTGAAAAACTTATTCAACTCGGAATATTGATGGACTCCTTAGACAAAGAGAATGCAAAAATGATAATCTCGAATTCAGTAAGTTGATTACTAATCGACGGTCTGGCGAGCGCGTGCGATCGATTTTTGATGAGCTTCCGCGGGTCTTCGGTTGCGGCATAAAATTTCGACTGCAATAGGTCGCTTTCGGCTCATCCCCTCGGACGACTCATAAAACTCCTGATGAAGACGTCAATGAATATTTATCCACTCGGCGGCGAACTGTTTCGTGCGGCTCTCGGGCGATTCTTTTATTTTAAGGCTAAACATTAAGAGCCGAGGAAGTGTTATCAACGACCCTTTGAACGCCGTCACGCGGGATAACGCGCGTTAAATATGCGCCGTTCATCGACCGATCGCGCCCCCTTTTCGCCGGCCCTTTTTCCGACTGAAGCGATGCCTTGACAGTCATTTTTTCAAGTCCTCACCTCTTTTGATTTCGGCTATTTATAAAGTGGGAGGACACATTATTCAGAGTCGACGTAAACAGTCGGGTCCTTTAAGTTCACGTTTTAAAGTTTCGAGTGACATCTAGTGGATTAATATAGAGGTGGCCGGAAGAGGGCGCTTTATTTTTCACCCAATTCTTCAATTTGTCGACGGTTTGCAGCCGTTTATTCGAATCTGCATAAGTTATCAGACGAGGGGTTTAACGTGAAGAAGTGGTTGTTTGAGGTTCAAGTTTTTTCAGGGTGAAGCAATACCCTGAAGCGAATAGAAATTTTTTTAGTTGAACAATGAGAAAATGGTTTGTATCTAGAACACTCTTATTATATACTAAAAACATTACAATGTTTTTTAAGAAAGTATGTTGAATCATCTTTATTTCTGTGTCAAAGGAATCTGGCACAGTACTAGGCTACCCTGACATCGATGTTCAGTTTTTTCTCGAAGTGAAGTGAGATCAACTCGAAATGTGTCATTTATTTGAAATGGGCACGATAATAACATTCTGTTCGACAAACAGATTTTAATGTTAACATTTTGGCAGATTAACCCAAATAATTTAGCGAATAATGACAAATATCTGATTTAGCAAAATGTGTAGTTACTTGCGTACGAACAAAATATTTTATGCGATTTAATTTTTTAACATTTTTAATGAACTCAGCATAAAAATTCGTCTTATTGTGAATTGACCGAAAGTAAAAGTACCCAAAACGAAATCCATATTCCGATCACCCAATTCTTCATATTCTTCTCCCTTTACATGTATCAATCAATCAGTCCATTCGCGCTAACATAATAAAACACTGTCAACCACAGTAAAGTTGCGATTCTCTTTAGGTCAAAAACTAACAAATAAAACTTCTCAAAACGCAATTAAAATATCTAATCCCAATTCAAGAATTCTTTTAACCCTTTCCTTTCACATTTTTTTCCATGACAAAATAAAGTACTAAAACTCAATAAATACCGTCTTATTTTCATCCCTAAAACCTAACCAGTCGAATTTCTCAAGTTCAAGAACCGTAATCCACAAAAACCCAATCTTCTACCTCACCCCAATTCTACAACCCTGACCCTTTCCCCTCCCATCTTTCTTCACAACCCAACGAACAACCTGAATTCAAAACACCGAACTCACCTTCATCCCCAAAACTTCACCCCCCAAACCCAACCTCTCATACTTTCTCCCTTGCACACCCCTGCACCTTTTTTCCT
>JABFPB010002469.1:0-20060 GCA_022817645.1 Ceratoteleas bidentatus
AGCCTATGCACGATGTGTGCACGATCCGTGCACGATCTGTGCACGATATATCGTCCAAATCCGTCCGGCAGGGATGTGGAAACAAAGCTTGCGTAGCTTCAGTTATCAAACCAGATTAAGGTTAAGCACCCCAAGAAGTTTCAAATCTAACCTGAAACAAAATACATTTAGGATTAAGATACTGCATCAAGAATAATATTAAAAAGAACGTATTTATCATCTGTCGGTAAAGTAGAACTTCAATAAACACCCCAAGTAGGTTAAAGTCTAGTATCAATTACAGTGAATCATAACTGCTACCAAATATTGCAGGAATGATTTAGATATACTAAACAATATCAAAATTACCTTCAGTAGGTAAAATAGAATGGTCTTAAGCCTCCTAAAGAACCTCTAACCTAATCTCAAACGCACATCATCGTGATTCAACATCTTATAATTTAGTACACTTATTTCTTCTTCAGTAACATCGATGATTCCTTCCCTGGTGTATTTCCACTTAATTAAATCGTGCGACGCACAGGCAGCGGTGATAAAATCACGCCTTTATGACATGCGGCGCGAGGGGTGGCGAGTTTGAGGTGACTCCTAATCTGAATGTCAGCGATAAACGAGTCCACGGGAGCCGAAGGCTGTCGTTAGCAAACTTATCGTTGTTCGAAGCGAAAGCTCCGTTCTTTGACACTAACAAACACCTCGCGTCTCCCTCTCACGTGAGCCCGGCAAACTAGATACGAATCCGCATAAAAAGGCACGGCGCTGCGCGGACGATAGCCCCATAGCGTCCCGATAACCCGATAAAGCCGTCAATTGCGGACCCTCGTTACCGCGCTGTTTCCAAGCGGCGTCCGTTCGACTCTTGGCTACTGTGATGCGCGACATGCTTGCAGGTGGGGGAAAGTGGCACGGTTTTCTGAAATCCGAGACCGTCAGTTTGTTTTATTTTTATGAAAAATGAGAATGTTGACAAAAAATAGATGCATTTATATGAAATCAGCATATTGTGAGAAGTTATGTATTTTTAGGATTCATCCACATCTACCTATGCAAAGTTTCTGTTGAATAAAGTCTCTGTTGTCTGCTTGTTGTCTGTCTTTGTTGTATGTTTACTTTCAAATGGTTCCCATTTTTGCTTTCGGACAGACTGTAAACAAATGTTTGTTTATTTTTAAAAACGCAAACAAAGTAAGTAAACAAAGTTTTGTTTACTTAACTTTCATTTACTCGTTAGAATGACCTGTAAACAAAAGTTTGGTTACGTTCCATTTTTATGGACCATTTAACGGAATGTAAAACCAACTGGCACGACAAATTCTTAACTCCCTCACACGAACCTTTAATTAACCCCTCATAGCTTACAGGGCCCCAAGTTGATATCACCAAACCATCTTGATTAAGTGGAATGGTTCCTTTGAAAGCATGAAAAAGCCAAACAATTGGCTCGAGCGAAAAAGCGGAATTTCGCATCCATATTAATGCGTCACGGCGTATCCCCGCGAGAGTTAATATCTAACCCCATGATTGCAGTCAATTGAAGCGCGCCAGGCTTATCAGATCGCCGGCGCGTGCCCATATGCTGTCTCCCACCACGCGTAACGAGCTTGGTATCTCCGCTTGGCGCGGTGTCACGAGAAGCCGTCAAATTGCGCTACGCTGTGGGGAGCGAATGTTTTATGCCGGTGCGCTGACTTTTGGCACCAATTAGGCCAACGAAATTCGGTTCGGTGGCATTTCGCCGGCATGCAGATAGTCACGCAGAATCGTGGCAAACGATCGTTGCACCTGGAACCCCTATTGTGGTTGTTGTGGATCGATACGAAAATTTTCTTTGAGGTTATGGTGTGACCATTAGGGAAATATGATCTTAAAGGGATGGTTTTTGGGGAATTCGTTTCGATTTCGTTTGAATAGACAGTTTTTATGTTCAGGTGTTCAATTTTTAAGATAGGCTGGTCAAAACTGTAAAATCCAGATCAATACATTTCAATACACCAGCCTGATAAAGAACAAAAGCTTAGTGCACCTGAAATTCACCTCGAAGTTATTTAGATAGTTGCTCTTGTGGTATTCTTCTATGGTCATGAACCCCACTTTACAAGTTAAAACCAGATTCTAAAGACCAACCAAACTATCACTTAATTTGCCATCAAAAATCAGCTTTACCTACCTTCTTCTGGAACCCACCTAATTCCAAAACCTAACCTTCCAAAAATGCCGCGCGACTATGTGTAAAATGTTTCCGCAAATAGAATTCGCAATTTACCTCCACTTAGCCTGCCCCCCCCCCCACATTTGAAACGCACGTAACACCAGCCCATTTAAATGCATTATCGGGATATCTCACTTGGCGGACAACGTGTGAATAATGTATATCAATTAACATTTATTCCGGCGCAATAAACGAATCTAAAAGCGATAAAGGGAAAAATTTTTATTAATTTAAGGACACCATAAAAGGCCCCGTTCGCCGGCGGGTCAGCGCCGCGCCGTCCCATTAGTTCGCGCGCAAAAATCGCGCCATTACTCTCCTCAATTAACTTTACAGAACCATAAAACCGCAAAACCGCTCCGGCAAATTGCCCCCCTCCCCGCGCGCCCGTCGTCATTCGCGTGTTACTACACCGCGATCAACAAATATATAACGGCCGTTACGCGAATGTTTCTATTTTACGTGCGTTTGTGCAATATCGAACGGCGCGCATTACGATCGCCCAGGCATCCACACCCAGGCTCCGCCGCCCATAACAATCTCGGCTTATCCCGTTCACGTACGGCCGCCGCGCGATAACCACTATGCAAATCGCGCCTCGCGAACCACCATCCGCCGATACATTAACGCGCCATATTCGATCGATCCGACACTTTTTTACCGAGGTAATACGAGGTTCGACGATTCCTCTCCGAAGATCGTTTTGACATTTTCAGATGTACCAACCCAAACAGACACACCTCTAAAACACGTAGATTCGACGTGGAATCTACGTCAAATCTACGTCCGAATGTTCCTCCACGTAGAATCCCCACGGATCCCATGTTCGATGTCTATATGGGAACTGATTTGCAATTGGTTGTTCAATCCAGGTCTACCAACTATTTCGTAATTGGTTGTTATGTTCAAGTATACCATAGGTTATGTTCAGGTCTACCAACGTATGTACTGCTGCACCGCGCTGGTCATGTTCAGGTCTATGACACTCTGTACAGCTAGTTGTCATGTTCAGATTTACCAACAAATACTCAGCAGGTTGTAATGTTCAGGTCTGCCAACAGATGTTCATTTGATTTTTCTGTTTCGGTCTACCAACCTTTGTACAGCTGGTTATGTTCAGTTCTACCAACAGACTTAAAAACGCTTATGTTTATACCCTTCAACTGATTTTCCACCTGACCTCCGTTTTTTTCTCTTTGGGAATTCCCTCACTGCTTTGATGTGCTTCTACCAACGATTCTGATCTTCCTATCGATATATCCGCACGTCAAAGATTCCAAAGGGTGATTCCAGCCGGAGGTCCTTGAAACCAATCCAGATCGTTCTTCCCTGGAATGTTTCCATCGCTCTGGTCAGGCCACCTTGTCTCGCGCGATCTTTTCGCGTGACTTTTTGCAAAGCAACCGCCGCTCGATCGCGTCGGCAGTTGCGCCAGGACGATTGATTCGAACCCACCCTCCTTGACCCCGTAAACACTCAACGAGAGAAATATCTCTATTAGCCGCACGCGGTTCAAAGTGCAGCGCGGCCGTTCAATCTGCTAACCGCAGAGATTACTTCGGTTATCTCGCGCGGCTTTGTGAACGCTCGCTTAATGAAGTGGAATACTTGTTTCTCAATTTGTTATGCATACGAGTGTTGCCCCCGGCCGCAAAAATCCCGCGGCGCGGCGTTATCGCGCGAATAGCCGATAACGCCGGGGAATTTATGAGCGTCTGACGCCCCATCCCCGCGGAGTCGTTATGGAAATCGCAGAGCCGAGAAAGAAAATGGGAGGTGGGGGGAGGGCCGGGAGTGTCGAATTTTACGGAACCGGCGAAATTTTTGCGCCGTCGAGCGAGCCCGGAGTAGCCGGGCCGAGGAATTCCGCGGCTCCCACGTGAAGCTATCAAATGTCTGACGAATGCGCAGGAATGCCGTGCTATCAAAGGATCTGGAGGGGCGAGCAAGGAAAAGAGAGGGCCGGAGACTTGCCGTCTCTCTCGTTCCACCGATTCGACACCTCGGCGCGCATTGTCCATCTCGCTTTCGTTTTCTACTTTCCTTTCTCCCGGGTTGGCCCGGGCGCAAAAAGGATACGTGGAAGGAAGGAGGATATCTCAAGACAGGTAGCCAGCACAAAGGGAACTGGACTCTCGCCTACGCCCGAACGCAACACTCGATTGGCAGAAAAAAAGGAGTACATTGATGTACAGCATCTCTCATTTCCATGATAGTGGTTATAGATTTTGAGGATGATATTGGGGTTCTTTTTTTGGAAGAAGGTGTCGTATTGAAGAGTAATCGATTGGGGGAGGAAGTGTTGGACCTCTTTGCAACTGATTACGAAATGTAACTCTGACCGAAAGGTGTTCTGAAACAGTATCTTAAGGATATCGAAAGAAGACTTGGATTAATCGATAAATCTAAAGTTTATTCGAAGAACAACTATGTGGTGTAGTGTTCGTCTCACCCGAAATTCAGCTAGAATATTTTCTATCCTCTACCTTAACAACTAAGCTAAGTTAAGAAGAGTATGCCATGCTAAATCGCATACTCTTTCCCGTCAACCCTATCAGGCATATAAAGGTGATCATTGACAACCGAAGTTAATAAATATTCCAAACTCTCAAGCAAGAAACATCTCATCTCCACTCCAAATCAAAACATTGTTTCTCATCGATTAACCATAAAGACTAACCTATAAACTTTGTATCACTGAGCCTTGACGTTAGACGTTGATGTCCGTAAACTCACCCACATAAAAATTACTTCGGATACCATTAGGACTAAAAGACGCAACTCTTCATCCCAAATAAAACGTCTTCCTCCCCACCATCTTAACCACCTGACAGATTCCAGCACCATCTCCTGGCAGTTCTCCTTAACCTTCTCAGCCATTAATTAAACGCAGCAGAACAAGTGAAGCTTCGCCGCGCGTACCTCAATCGTCGACTTAGAAAGCCTGATTAGGCAACAAATTGGCGCGAGCGGGCCCTAACGAAGCGTGCATAAACGGCGCGGCGCTTTGATATGCCCGGCGCATTAGACGCCGTGACACCGGGCCACCCACGGCGCCATCTTATCCGCGATCTGCGCGCTTCGCTCGCGCGGGGCTTTCGGGCCTAACGAGGCCGGCGCTTCTCAAATTCCATATCCTGCTCGAGCGTTGCCCCGGCGTCATTGTCTGAAATTAAAGAATCGTTATACACCCGTGATGGCCGGGTTCAGAGGTGGAGCCGGCGCGCCAGAAAGTGGCACGAGGACCCAGCACGGAGCACCGCCGAGACGGGCTTTGTCGCGTTAATGACGCATAAAACGCCCGAACATGTGTAATATGGGTGGAGGGGCGACCATTACACATTAAATCGCCAGATTCCGGGACCGTTATTCCCGAATTCCCGAGACGCCGATTTATTGCGGGCCCGACCGCGACGCCCATTGAAAGTCACGTGACCCGCCGCCATTATTTCGACTGGGCACATACGCTGCGAAAACCGGTTAGCTAAATATTCGCCGTCGCGTAATTCAGTAGCCACCGAGGCAGTCGCGCTGGCGCCCTCTCGGCGCGATCGCGCCAGTTAGGCGTTGCAATTGGCCTGATAGGATAAGTGTACGGTGGGTGGTCAAATTGCCGGACGAGAGGTTGCGGGTTTGATGGTATGCTGCACGGTCGTATGATGGAACGAAGTACCAACGAACCTTAACCTGTATGAAGGTGGTTAGATACTGCGGTGGTGATGTACCTGCAAAAAGATAGGCGTTATTCTCATAAAAATTTGTTTAGTATGATCTTCATCTTGGGATACACTCAAAATTATCTTACTGTGGTCATCAACCTAAAACGACGATATAAGTTTACTGCAGACACATAGACAGAAAAGCTTGCTTCCACCACCTAGTTAGAAAATGTTAAAATCATACGACCCTAGAGCAAAATAAGTATTACCCTGAAGACACCAGTTCATTGTTTTTCCATTCATCTCTCCTTCTCACCTTTCTTTATCGGTGAAAAGTATTATTCATTCTGGTCTCTAGTCGAACGACACCCTCTACCCGATACGCAATCAGGAGACAACAATAATTGGCATTCGATATCGGTAGGATTACTAACGATCGAATGCCAACGAAATTCTTCTCTGCGTTATTAAAATATCGCGGAACAGGTACGATCGTAAGCGGGCTTTTTATCGCGGGGTCGCGCGCAATAACGCTCGTGTTCCCTTCGAACGCGACAAGCAATTAAGGTGATTTATTGTGCCCCGGTTGGACGCATTAGCTGCGTTATGAGTCAACGCGTGTGCCGCAATTTGCTCGAATTCTGACGGCAACCGCGCCCCATGTCCCTCGGGAGGTGCGGAAATTGGCGTCACGTGGCCTTCGTTTGCGCGCCGAGAAATCGCTTATTTAGATTGTCTTTTGCTTTAATGAGTTGTCCGACAATAAACGCCCCGGCGTCGAGCACAATGCGAACCGTCGAGGTACAAAGACCGCGCGGAAAATTGGGATAAAGTTACTGGACAATTGGGGGAACTAACGAAGTACGTGGGAATATCTGAGCCACCATTCATATTTTGACCACCGGGGTATAAATTGTTCTTATCAGTCCACCGCTAATGTTGGGAACCTGTTCGTTGTGGTTCATCAATTCGTTGTCTTCAGTTCATTAGTGTCATTGGACATAAATCAATTCGTCATGATGAGTTGAAGATGACGAGGTGATAGCATTGACTAGATTCTAACCTACCGATGTTGATCTACTACTGAAGATAAATTGATCGTGAAGAGAAAATGAGTCATTCAGAATCGAAAATAGACAGTTTCAATTATCGGAAGATGTCCAAACATTTTACTGATCTTTGGATATATATGTCCACTTCTTTTTCGTGTCCCCATCTGAATGAACCCTATAATGCAAGGTGCGCCACCTTCACGAAAAAATGGAGGAACGTTAGTCTGCATCGACGTCGCGAAATGACGATTGTCCCGTAACGAGGCGAAGGTTGTGTGGTAGCCGCGAGCCGGTGCCTCCGGATTAAAATATTTTGACGCTCGGACAAGGCCATTAGCCTGCTCTCGTGACTGTTCTTCGTCCGCTCGGGAACGCAGGCAAATGGATTACGGAATGCTCGCTGGAATGCTTTCCGGTGCCCAGCCGGAGATCTCTATCGTGGCTGCGCCGGGGCCTCGTAAAAATCGGTAATTACGCGCAAATTTACAGCGAAAGTCGACGATTTCGATTGTCGAAATTGGCTTATGGACGAAGACACCACCCGAAATTGCGTCACCTTTGGAGAATCTTACTGGGACATTAGAGACCATGTTATGTAGACATGGGAGATTGGAGGGAGGAGAATTGTGGTGGAACGCCATCTGTGGACTAACATTGGTACTATTATCTATTACAAGAATCAAGGAGAATCTGACGTGAACATTTATAGACACAATAGACACAAATTCGAGGAATTACATGGGGACTTTGGGAATTTTGAGAATGGAGAGGAAAAAGTCTCTCCATCTCTGGACGGATCCAGGCGACAATCCATGGCGCCATCTCTGGGCGAACGTCGAAACTAACATCTAACAGTATCTTCAGGGGCAGTTTCTATTATAATGAAATAGACGAACTAGATTTAGAACATTTTTACACTCGGTTAAAGAACCATGAAATCTTTTTACGGAGATTTGTCTCAAAAAGCTTCTTTCTCTGCTGACCAACTTAACCAAAGTCTGCATGATTCAAACCGCTGGATTTATCATAACTTTTCGCGATAGCTGCGTCGCGCCCTCGAAGGCCCGGATTGTTCACGATAAGAAACCGACTCTCAAGAAGCGTTCGATCCGTAAAAAGTTTCGTGCGATGTCGATAGCTTCTAACTCGCCATAAACCATTCGACACAATCAAGTTGTTGCGGCTTGTTTTTCGTCAGGACATCGCGTCGAGGAATGCCTCAAAGGGTTTATCGGCGGCGCGACGTTGTTCAGGAAATTCCTCAGGATCTGCGTCCCGCGTGCAACAACGCGTCTGAATCGATTTCCAGTTGGGAATCCGTAACGATACGGATTCCTCCGGTTCTTTGTCGCGGGTCGTCGGTGACGCGTTCCGCCGGACAGCCACTTAGAGCGCGCCGGACTTAATATCCGGGAGATGGCGGATATTTGAGCGGCGCGTGTAAATTATGCATTTTCATTGCCTAGGCCGCAGGCGCGACTGGTTTTGCGTTTGATCGAACGAAGGCGACGCTAAATTATGCATTCGCGGCGCTCGCGCAGATGATACGAGGATGACGATATCGTTAACGATAATTGGTTAAGCGTGGTAGATCGGCGCTTGTGAGAAAGTCGCGTGACGAATTCCGAGTTATTGTTTCCCTACCGAATAATATGGGACGACATATCGTCGCACTAGGTTGCAAAGTAAAAAACGTGTACAAAACGCGAAAAGGGCTGTACAATCAAGAAAACTTATAGTAAATTCTGTAAATTCTAAAATCTTGAATTAGATACAACACACTTTTAGAGGAATTAAATAAAACAAAGTTTGGGGATCAACCGGAAAAATCCGAAATTCAGTTTTGGTCTCCAAATTGGATCAATATGCTTTCTCGGTGTGTTTTGAACACGAAATAATATGGAAAGTCCAAATTGGTGAAAACATTTTTTTCTGGGTATGTGTCTCATAGTAGTATAGTTTTAATATTTGGATTGGAAATGAAAAACAGGTAACAATTCGAAGGTAAAATTATTATTATTTTTTGTCAAAATATGTTATATATTCACTATTACAGTTCAGAAATAATGCTTGAATCCAAAAAATCCATAATTTGTATCATTATAGGTATATCATGAGAAAGCGAGAAAAAATGAACTCTTTTTCTTAAACTTGTTTAACCCTATGAATTGAGATTAAAATTTTTTGCACAGATAAATAAGCAATGATGATCATAAATTGTTCGACATTCACAACTTTAAATGTTTTGCAGTGAATATTCGTGTATTACTTACACTATACAATACAATAAATGATGTGGTTACAGGTAAATAATAATCAAAAACAGTCTCTTGGAAGCGTCAATGAAATTAATTAAAAATTCAACCATTTTCACTTATCATTCCGACCAATTTGAATACAATTTCCGATGGTCGCCGAGACCCTAATAAAAACTAATTTCGGCTGATAAAACAACATGTGGCTCGTGCCCCCGTCATAAATTACGTCTAGCCTTTGTAGTTGCGACCCCAAGCGTAAATTAATGAGCAATTTTTCGGTAAACCATGAAACGCAAAGGTGCCTCCGTCTGATCCCTTCCGCGACAGACGGTCCACGCGCTGCACCTTCAGCGTAAAACTAATGCATTAGCGGCTGATTTACCATCAAACAGCTTATCTGGTAGAACGCTCTGCACCTTGTTCCGAGGAAATTACATTCTTTTCGAACTAATTTTTCATTGAATTTCCCCGGATCGTTAGGCAGGTTTTCTATTGTATTAAATACAAACAGGTTTGGAAATGTGGCGCTAGACGATAATCGGTTTTTCTCAGTTTTCGAGACATTGGACATTGACCTGTCTTTGAAACCGAATTTTTTCTTCAGGCCAGATGGATGCCGATAATTCATACCTGGATCTACTTTTGATTCACATACACACGTACGCACTTGTATCACATACATTTACACTTATATGTGTAAATATACATATAAGTGTAAATATGTAAACACAATTTATATGTATAAATAGTTGTGTTTACATTTGAACACATTCTGTTTGTTTCTGTTTATGTTTACTTTTGAACCACGCATACTTCTGTTTATTTTGTTTTGTTCGATGTGTGTTTACATTTTTATTTTGCCGTTTCTTTGAACTTTGTTTTATTTAGAAACTGACAACAACTCTAGCATTGCGATAAAATTTGCTTCGTCATTGTAAACCTCAATAAGAACCTCCACGATTTATCTTCTTTCAAAAAATGACCTCTAAGCAACTAGACCCACCTAACTGTGACCTCGAATTCAGGTCACCTTCAAAGCGCTCCTATTACCACTCGGCGTGCATCGCGACGTCTCAGCTCCGGCGTTAAACTGAGTTTTCACGCTGGCTGATAGGTAGATCTTGCTCTAGGATAGCGCGTCTCCTCGAGTGGGCGTCGAGTGCTAAAGATACCGGTTTACGATGCCACTAAAGTCGCGCTCGCGCGCGTAATCTCGGCCTTTTTTTTCGTTATCACAACACGCCTTCTCTCGCGTCCGTCGCGCGGATCGCCATACCGCGGACGAGACGCCCCGGGGGTCAATCGTATCGAGGCCCGTCGTTGCTTTTGCGTAAATTACTTCGTCGCTGGATACGTAACCATCTGTAACTTTTTCGTCGCGCTCGTTTTTCTTGCGGCCCTAACATATGTTCGTTTATATCATTTAGCCGCGAGATTATAAAGTATAAGCAGCCAACTGGAAGGTACATGTGCGATGATAGTTTGTTTACCGCCGAGTAATGATATCTGTGTTTTATTTTTCCGCAGGAATCGTGGCGGTAATTAAAAAGAGTTGAGAAATGGCCGGCGACGTGTTTGCAGTGTTTCAACAGGAGCAAAACGACGCACGGCGCTAAATCATCTTAACTTTGCTATTCGTTAGAAGGGCGAGGGGATGGATGGGAGATTGGGGATGGGTGATGATGTTGGATGGTATGAAGGATCCTCAGAAAAAACTGAGAAAAATGCTTCGTTAAACCTGCGAACCAGGTCGTACAATCTGGATAGTCGTTACTAGATAGCTGATTTAAAATCTGTATTCTAAAATCAACACATATCCGAGTAAGTCTGAAAAACTCTTTTGTCGACCGGTGAATTGATACATCGATCTTTTGAGGCTATAGTTTTGCTCATCATGCAATCAATAACCGACGGTATTTTTTGTAATTTTAAAAGCTATTGCCAGACTAAAAAGTCTGACTAAGGTCTGTAACAGTATTGATATATTCTAGCAATAGTCAGATCAAATCCAGATTTATTTTTTCCTCGAGTTAGTTACTGGATGTCAATGAAATATGTCCGAAGTTTGAGGATGATGTTCCTGAATTGAGTGTTGCCGATCGACGATACCGACTGAGTGACGAGCGCTCGGCCATCTGGAACGACGGATTGGCTTTATCTGGGTGGTTTATGGCCGACACGCGTCGTACCGCGTGGACCGGCGGTGCCATAAACTCGGAAACTAGTGTAATAATTTGTTCCTGGCTTTCGTTGTTCCGAACGGTACTGGTTCCCTACGAAAGTCGGCCGATAATTCTCGGCAGCCGAACCCACTCGTTCGGTACTCCCGTTTTCAGCGACTTATCGGCCGCGCGGGCGCGATATATGGGAGGAATTAGCAGAAGTTTCGAGCGAGGCACATCTCGTCCCGGGTTCCCAAGACCCGAGCGCGGTAGCGGGTCAGGCCGTCGGAGTTAACATTTTAGATCAAGTGAGATCGCGTATCCGACTGTAATCGTCCTTGCGATCAAGCCAATAGATCGCACAGGATCACGACAGCCCTCTAATTGCGGCATTATAATTACAAATCACTGTTATATACGCGATGGCGCAATAATCGTGGCCGTGGTCATGTGTTATTTGCTTTTCCACCGTCGTTTATAATTGTAATCACTCATCAATATACGTAGCCGGTGATGATACCGCGATAAGCGTCGCGCTCGATTCATTATTCAATGGTTTTATAGTGAAAGTCGGTCAATGTGCGGTTCCCGTTAAACAATAACCAATACAAAGATGAGTTATAAGTTTGCGACGAAGGGTGGAGTCAAGTGAAAAGATGAACTGCAAATGTAGTAAAAACGTACAGAGGTCACTCTGTACGTGACCTCTGTAGGGCAATGACAAAAACCAGTCAGTTCCGTTTACTAACAAAGATAAGAACCATAACAGGCTTAAGGTGATGTCAAATGGATTGAGCAACTCTGAATCGGCCATTTCACACCAAACGTGATATTTTTACAATAACTATAAACTAAATAATAGTTTTGAAAACCGTGAAATCACGAAATTCTTTGTTAAACGAGGAAGATATTTCTGCAGATTTTGAACAAGATTGGTTGAATATTGAAGTCGTAGTGAGGGAACGCGTTTTGAATGAAAAATATCTAATCCCAAAACCTTTGGACAAAACGCGTTCCCTAAATACGAAGTCAAGCAATAACTGTTATTCATCAAAATTTGACAAAATTATCCTTGTGAATTCAACAATTGAATGATTTAACCGTTTTTTATCAATATAGTTTTCCAGATATTTAATTAAATTGCAAGACATGCACTGAATGCCGATAATGTAGTAATCGGATAAGTGTAACATAACCTTAAGGAGGCAAAACCCCAAACTTTGGATTTTTTTACAGAACTGGTGAGAGTTAGAGATCCGATTTTTTGTCAAAATGTTTACTAACCACTCATCTACAAATACAATTTTTGTCAATAATCTAAAATCAAAATGGCGGTCAATATGGCCGTTTTCCGGATACGCCTCTGCAAAACTGCGAAATTTCTGCAGGCCGCAAAATGACACCTGGAAACATAATAAACACATGAATGATAATGAAATGAAAATGAAACATATAGTTTAAAGAAAGGAACCGATCAATAAAACCGGAAAAAACTTTAAAAAATGACAAAATGGCGGACGTTTGAAAAAGGTGTTTTTTCGGACGACTTTCTGACTTTGGCACTGTAAAAAATCGTTAAAACTGAAAATTTTACCAGGTCATATGTCGATTCCATGAAGAAATTATTTTCCTTTTTGGCAAACAAAAGATTAAGTCAATTGTTCGAACGGTTCAAACGCTAGAATTTTCGCAGTTTTGTTGTAATTTCGAAGAGAGGTACGACAATAACAGAAAAGAATCAGTCATGTTTACTAACAAAGTTTATTAACAAAGGAAAGACCAAAGCACGAGGTATGAATACAAGGGAAAGCGAAGAGAGGTCGCAGCAATAACAATAACATTTGACCACTGTTTACCAACAACAGATTTGTCAGCAAACTTGAGCGCATACAACAATGACGTGGAATGACTGGGTAGAGGGTCTGACAGGCGGAAAAATGAGTGAAACAATCGCGAGGGAATTCCGCGAGACAAAAACAATGGCAGAAACAAATGAGCTGGCGGTGGAAAGTGCGGGAAAAAGTTGAAAAATAAATCGATATCATTGCCCGAGGCAGTGAACCCAATCGAAAGTTCGATTAGGAATTTAAATGCCCGTTGCTTAACAGTCCGACAGGATTTATGTCGAATTCATTTCAAGCCCAATTAGGCAGGGACGTGGCGAGATGTATCCCAGTCAAATTCAATTAAGTTGTCGCTCGATTGGAAAGTTTATTAGGTACAATTAGGCAATCGGAATACAAATCAACCTGCCAATTACCCGGACAAATTTTCATCCCAACGAACTCCCAATGTGCCGTGTACTTTTGGAGTTTATGTCACCGGCGCCGCGTCCTGCGAGCTTCTTTTTGCTGCACCGACCCGGCGTGTCGTTCTTTTTCTTTTCCCCGGCTTTTTCGGCAACAATGCTGATGTAGTGCAATGCGAATTCTGGGCGTGGGCTTAGCGACAAGCGGCCGCGTTCGTTTGATTATTTCAGCCAGGGAATTCGTCCGGGGAAATAGTTATCTGCTTTGTTGATTTTCTGATTAATGATCCGCGAGGCGATTTATGCGTGGCCATTTGTTCTCGCCGCGGAAAAATTGCGCCCGGGTCCGATCGGGGTCAGGCGTTTTCCGTCGGCTTAATTATCGTCGTTTTCTTCGTCGATGGGGTGCTCTAAATCGTACGTCGACCGATCCTCGACATATTTACGTTATCGCCGGCGAGCGTCTAGTGGAACACGTGTCGGCCAGAAATAAGATCATACAGAAAACACCGGACAGGATCCCTAACTTTATTTTTTCAACTCGCCAGCCGCAGGCGCGTGCCTCGAGATGCACTTCAATGACGTATAAATATCGGAGCGCCGAGTGACGAAGGCAAAAAAACGTTATTTATGATTGGTCCCGACGAAAGTCAAACCCCTTGAGACGAGGAGGAGATTTATTTCGTTTGCTGGATGGCACTTGCGAGAAATAATAAATACGGACACCCGCGGTTGGACTCAGTTTCTTAGATATTTCGTAAACTCTACTTCCATTTACCTCGAACGTTCGCTGTCGAGGTCTTTCGAACAGATGCGTAGATGTCATGACCCAAATGTCGTTGTAGTTCTAGAAAAACAAATTGACTTTTCGGCGCATTTGTAGTAGGTTCCAATTAGTACGAACTGGTTCAACGAGATTTTAAACAGTTTGAAGGATTCTAAACCACTTTTTAACCACTCCAATCCAATTTGAACACATTTGGACCGGTTCAAACCATTCCGAACCGGTTTAAACTGGTTTAAATCACCGGTTTAATACCGGTTTAAATCATGTCGAACCAGTTTGAAGATATTTGGAACAGTTAGAAACAGTTTGATCCAGTTTAAAGAAGTTTAAACATATCTGGAAGCAGTTTCGACCAGTCCTACTTGGTCAATCAGATTCAAACCAGTTCTAACCAGTATAACCAGTTAGAAACATTCTGAATTGGGTTTTCCACCGTTTCCATGCAAATGTCTGAAAGAAAATTCCAACACATCAAAGCATTGCTGGTTTGATGTGTTGTTTCACTCCTCAATGCATTTTTCCTCTAAAAAATGCTTTCCTGTAACAAAAATCAAGCTAAAGCTTATTTACCCTATGCCCCACGGACTTTCGACGACTATACGCAGTTGAATGAAAAACTGGTAGACCTTTGGCGCAGAATCAGCGCGTTGTGTTTCTCATCGAAAACCCGTAGGAATCAATCCGATTTACATACTGGCCGTTGCAGCGAAGCGTCTCGCGCACAAAGTGCGGGGGTGCGCATGTGTGGACACACACGCGAACCGGTCCTCCACTACCCGGAAGGCGCGGTCGCGCAAGTTCAAGGACTCGACGCCAGGTGCCGCCATCGCCGAAAAATGTGCAAGCAGGTCCGCGCTGGCAATTTAGTGCTTCAGATAGCCGCGCTATCGAGCCGCACGAATCCGCCGGATCTTCGCTCGATGTCCCGACCTCGCACCAAAATAAAAACCCATTAGCCCGGCTAATTGCCGCCTAGACTTGCGGCGTCGTAATTCACTCGAGTTTTCAATTTTCGGGAAGACGGGCCGGATGGATCGGTATATATAGACGTCCGCCGACTGTTACTCCGGAAGACCCAAGTGGCGGCTCGATCGGTGATTAACCGCTCCGAATTCCCAGTCTAGGATCATGTAGTCTTGTTGGGCTGCGAGTTTCATCTCCATTGATTAATCTCTGCTCGATTACGAGGCCGCTATCATCCGCACTTTATCGCCGCCAATACATCAGGCGCGATTAAACGTCACTGCCTTATTTCGTTATCTTAATTCGATTATCTTCTGATGGTCATTTGAGACCCCTAAGAGAACACATCGGTTAATCAACGTTGAATCAACGTTGATTCAACCGAATCAATGTTGAATCAACGTTGATTCAACTGATGTATTCTCTTAGAGACATTATTAGTTGGCAATTCGAAATAGTCTGTTTCGTACCAAGGGCGCAAAGTAGGATCTTTTGGAAGGAGCAAAGTCGTTCATTTTACGCCCTAGGGCGGAAACAAGCCGATGAATATAAGCAGGCGGAAGGTCTCATTTTGCGCCCTAGAGGCTTTTTCTTCTCACTCACTTTTTCGACCGGTCATTTTGCGCTGAAGACCGAAAAGAAATCTTTTTTGCCCACCATGTAGGATAAAGGGATTTTGGACGCGACTATTTCGGGTTTCCGTAAAAGCGTGGCTTTTCGGGGGGCCAAAAATAAAGGCCGCAGGATGGCAGGCATCAAGATCCGCCGCAAGATCAACACATCTGTCGTCCGAGTGGAAGTGCAGCGGCGTTTCGGCGTCTATTTCGGACGACGTACACCTACACCTCGCGCAGCTGGCGCACAAAGTGCTCGGCGACGTCAAGTGAAAAGATGGCGCTCGCGTGCCGCGCTCTAATTCTCAATGTATACAAGCTCCCCCTCGGATGATTTAACGCTGTTTCCTCAAGACGCCGGCATATGCCGGTGACATCATTCGTTTCCTCCCAAATGGAAGACGGGCCTTCCAGTTGTTTATTTTGCTCGCGTTCGGAATCACCGCTGGATGCTGCCACACACTCTTGGCGGTACTTTTTTGTATTGTCAGGTGTTATCTCTCGGGTGATTGATCGAATTCGGAGCCGAAGCCTCGAAGACGAGGGGAGAGATTGAAATTTAAGGAATAATCATTTTCGAATACAACTACTTATTTTGGGACACCATTTTACTTCGGTCTGAAGAAGGACTTAACGATCGAAAGGTTCGGCATTTTCTAACTAAAGATTGAGTTTTACGTTATTGACGTTATATTTTAGAAAATAGATATTTTCGTATGCTTTGATATAGTTTGGACTTGTTCGAACTGGTTCGGACTTGTCAGAAGTAATACAAAGTTTCTTTTCATTCAAATTATAACGTATCTCGAATTAGTTCAAATTGGGTTTAATTTATTCAAATTGGTTTTCACTAGTTTATACTTGTTGGATGGACTGTTTCGAATATGTTAAAACTGTCTAAAACTGGTTTAAATATATTTAAACAACATTTAAATTGGTTCGAACATATTCAAAGTGTTCTGATCCAACATCTGAACTAGTTTCAATTTACAAACTGTTGGCTCGTTTTGAATTGCTTGGCTGAGTTTCCTCAATTTGAATCCGACCAATCAGAGTACGAATAAAACACTTCATATAAAAGTTCATATTTGTTTAACGAAAGTTTACGCGTTAACGATTTCCAGATGGATATCGTAAATGGACAATCCAATAGACCGTATTTCGCCGATCGAACAAAATGAATTGTCACATTGATAAGGATTCGGATTACTCCTGAGTAGTACAACGTCGCTGTTTGTAATGTTCTCGATGATACGAATTGTTGATAAGCGGACAAACAATTTGATTTGTTGCTATTTAACATGAGAACTTCCGCGTCGCGATCGCTGTAAAAGAGTAATTCATATGATCTTTAACATGTATAATTTTCACGTCCGACAGTAACATTGTAGGCAGCTTTCACAAACTGCGCTCGCTTTTATTTTATCTCGTTATTTGATATTACAGATTTTCAATCAGATTTAGCAGATCGAATTTTGCCTGACAGTATCCCGCAGTATCTGCCGCTTTTTCTTTTTCCACTGTCAATTCGAATCTGAACACGTAATCCACCTTTCCACATATCACTACTTGAAAACTATTTTCTTCGAACCTTTTAACGTTACGTCTACAATCATTCAATTCAGCAATAAAACAATTACAATCTACCAACAAATTACTATTAAACCAAACAGAAACTTCGAGTATTCCATCCAAATCAAATTCCACTTCGCAATTTCAACGTAACGCGAATTCTGAATTAAACCCCAGGTTTGATTAATGAAAAAAATTGATTTTCAATGCGATCGTATCTCGGGAGAGGCGAAGAAAAAAGGGACAGCGGCTGTCGAAAGGAGCATAAATTTGGTCCCGGGGTCCCGAAAACTGCGCACAAAGTGTTTATGCGTTTCCTCGTGCGCAGCCGTACAAGTTGAATCGTGTTCGCAATCTGCATGTCACGCCAAAAAGGAGAGTGCAAATGCGCGCCGGTATTCGGTGAAACTTGATTTTCGGTAAACATCATTGAGGATCTTGAAAGCCATTACCCGTGCATTGCGGGTACGAAAGTGATTTATGGCTGCGAATGAATCATTGCCGGTTGGGAAGATAGCGCGATAGGCCGGGGAGCCCGGTGTCGATGGCGAGGAGATTGCGCAGATCGGTGGTCGATATACGGCCGAGGTGTGCGAGGCGTATGTGGGTGCACGATCGGATCACGCGGGCACGGGGGAAGCGCGTTTTTTGCGACGTTCCCGTGCCCCGTTGCATACGGAGAAAGTTGCGCATTCGAGAAAGCAGCGGTATCGTGGCAAATTCCGATTTCCTTGCTCCGCAATTTCGCCGGGCCGCTAGATCATACGTGTAATCGGGTCTTCGATTCGGCGCCGGGATTATGGACATTTCATGGCCCGAATTAGACCGCCGCATTTAGACCACTTTCCTGCCGTTTCTCGGATTGGCTCTTTTCTTCGAGGGATTAGGTGTGGCAACGGAGATAATTGAGAGATCGCGAGGATTGTCTTAAAATAGAGCCAAATTGAGTGTTTTGGATATACGTCGAAATGGATAGTGGAAATGAGGCTGATGTTTTTACGAGTTGCAACGGAAAGTGTTGGAATGGAGGGTTTTATATGGATTCATCAAATGGTCTTTGAGATGTTGTGGAGGAATATTCATTTGGAATTTGATTTGATAAAGTTAAGTGATGTCAAACGATGTATGCATTTGCACATTACAGAATTTGTAGAAGTTTATGAAGAGAAAGAATATTCACATTCTAACTTTTCATAAGGATGAATTTCTCTGAGCTGATTTGAATTGGTAGAATCAGATATGAATATGTTCGAACAGCTCTATTGCATTTCTTTCTAGATAATGGCTTCTAAACTTATCACTAAAGTTTTTTTTAATTTTGTGGATTTACATCAAAGGGTGTATGGCCAATTATATGAAATAACGTATGTCATAAAGTACCATTTTTAGTACCCATTTTATAAATCGATACAATTCCCAGAATATCTAAAAGTTCGAAAGGTTGCTGAAACGCTGTCCTTCCAGACCTTTAGCAGACATTTTCCAATATTTCCAGACTTTCAATTTCCACAATGGTTAACCCCTAACCTTACCGCGAAGTTAATCAAATCGATTGTCTAAAAATTCTAGCCGATTCGCTGTCGGCGTACCGAGGAACTAAGTCAACATTTTCATAATTGGAACCCAGTGTTTCGACCTTTAATTATCCCATCAAACAGGTCTGTCGATCGGGCAATCAATATTCAATTGGCCGACATGGCGCTTGGAATCAATTACGTTTGAATTATTAATGCCGCATAATTGCTACAAAATGAGTTAATTTAAGCGCGACGGGTGCGTTTCGGATCAGCGAGAGCGTTTCACACGCCGCGAACCCGCGTCTAATTATTGTACGCGAGGCCGAGCGTGTTTGTTTCTCGTTTTGGCCGGGGATCGCCTAATTCGGCACGAACGCCAACGTTACGTTTCAATCGGCAGGTTGCCCAAGCTCAAATTACCATTCGTGACATTAATTACACCCTCGGCCGTAGATTAAGAACCAGCGAAAACGAGAGTCGTAGGCAAATGCAATTCGTTGCCGAGGCAACAGATACTATAGGGGATTTGCAATCGCTGCTCTCGATTCATTATCTGCCTCTTTTCCGAGCAGGCCACGGCTGTAATTAAGAAAATGTTGTGTAACGCGAAAGTAATTGAATCGGGAGGGGCGAGGGGCACGGGCGCACCGAGAAATTTACACCTAGTTGACGTGTTGCGTCTGTTATTGGTTATAACGCCGTAGTGACGTGTTATCAAAATTGCACGGAGGTGTGGGAACGTGGCTCGAACGATTTTGGCGACCGTGTCGACCAATTGAAAAGCGGTCAACTGAGTCGCGAGACTGAGGGTAGATGAAAGATAACATGAAAAGAGTTCAGCGGTGAAAAAGAGTGTGAACAATTTGCAAGTTAGTATTGGGATAGAACTTGCAAGTATGCAAGATCTTGGAATGCAAATCCTTGAACAAATTTGTCATTTGCCCTAGTAGAAAATGTGATGTGGCAAACAACATCAAATATGTGGGCCTTATTAGGATTTGATGTGGCAAACATCATCA
>JABFPB010002470.1:0-20053 GCA_022817645.1 Ceratoteleas bidentatus
CCTGAGACTCCTCGCGTTGTTGATTTCAGTGTTTCTCACACCGGACGGAGTGAAAAATCACCCCGCGCGGATTCTCAGGAGTCCCAAAGTCACACCGTAACACTTTTTGGCACCGCGTTTCTAACAGTGTAAAAAATGTGATGTGGCAAACCACATCAGACATGTGGTCAAGGTTCTGTTTGTTATAATATAAATATAATTCTGCGACAATAATTTTTTCTTACAGAAAGTAATTCTAGTTGGCCTAAACTGATTTTCATTCTGTGTCAGCATGATATCTCTTTGTGAAAGAAGATGTACTGCGCGCACATGCGAGGTCATAATCCCATAACCTCATACGCTCCTCATAACCTCAAAAAAACATTTCGCCAACGCAAGAGTTTTTCTTGCTGTCACAGCATAAATTCTGTCGTCTAAAGTCATTTTGTGAAAGAATTGATTGTCCTTCTCTCACAGATTCTTGTTGTGACAATAGGGCATTTTTTAGAGTGCTGCTTATCAGATTTTGGTCAGTAGACCACATCATTTGATAAGGCTAACCTTATCAGGTCTTGATCAGGTTTTGATAAAGCAATCCACATCAAATTGTGGTAATATGATAAGCGTATCGCGATGACACTCATGTATAAAATGTTCCAACAGCTCAGGGACAAATCAGTCAAACTGCAAATTGAGTATCGAGGGTTCAATTCTCGTCTGAGACATTTTTTTCGACACATTGGAAGCCTGATAAGTTTCCTTATTAGACATATCCACGTCGTTTTCTACCGTTACGTCAGTGATGAGGGCCTCATGTGTATGCCTGATGAATTTCTGATCAGGTGATGTAGCATCCTGTTAAGACCCTTATCTCAGCAACTCAATCTCAATTTTTACTAGGGGATCGGTTCCTTCTATAGATTTTATTGTTCAGTTAACAGTATTTTTTGTTATACAAAATAATGTGTAAACTTTAAATAAATTAATTACTTATCCCACAAAAAACACCAAAACAATTAGGGAAATGTTCATGATTATATAATCCGAGCATAGCAATACATTCGAAATAATCTGACTGATGATCTCATTGTGAGTGTTATAACGAAGAAAATCTCGGGTTTTCGGACGCTGACTTCTTGGGGGAATCCAGTCGCGCTGTCATCCGTTCGATCTTCGGCGCGCACGCACACACTCGAGTGTTTTTTGCCCGTGTTCTGCGAGTATAATAGAATTCCCGTGTCGGCGGGTATTGTTTTATTTATTTACCTTTTACGTGCGTGCCGCCGAAGAATTTAATTCCCACAACAGGGCGTGCAGCCGTCGTGTGACGCGCCACGTCTAACATGCCCGATCGCAAAGAGTTGCGGGAATTTCACTATTGTGCTGCGGCTGCCGGAAATATCGCATTTTTTGGAGTTCTTTGTGAATCCCGACGAGTTTAACTTCGCGGGGATCATCCTGATTTTTCGCGCGTTTGCGCATTTCGTGCCGAATTGATTTTGCAATTTAAATGCCAGATTTCTCGTCACTTGCCATTGATATTCCATTTCGCCGAATATGAAATAAAATTTCCACCTTACAATGAACAGGAATGTGTGTCAAACGAATTTCGATATATTGATGATTATAAATTATGCATAAAGAATCCCGTTTGAATGAGAAAAAAACTGTCGGAGGCGTACTGTAACAGTCAAACTAAAGTCAAATGTCGGTCACCACAGTCAAATGTTGCCACGAGTCGTTAAATCTAACTGGTAGTTTTTTGATGTTCATGGTTACTAAAAAATTACGGCGTATTTTGCACTCCCAGCTTCATTATAAATTGATGGTTTTCATCTGCCATCAACCAGCTAAACAAAACTTTACTCCGAGTATGAAAGAGTGAGATTTATCTTCAGGAAAATATAGAAGAAAGAGTCGTTTTTTGATGACAAATTTTACTTTAAAGTATTTGAGGTAAACACTATACGCAGAAAAAGTATACGAAAGTGTAGCTATATGTAACCCCTGCGAAAAATAAAAAAAAATTGAGAATAAGTAACAGATTTATGCGACTTTTTTTATATATATTATTACTTTTTTTATATTTTCCAAAATCAGCTCAAACGATCGTAACTGAAGAATAAGTATAAATCGGAATCGATTATTTAGTGATTATTACTATTCAAAATTATTATTATATTATTATATTATGTACACTAAAAGAGACGAGCACTTTAATGAAGCATGTTTTGTTAGGATAATAATACGACTTTTCGGCATGAAAACCTTAGAGTTTGCATTATTAAAACATAATGTCCATTAATAGTTTCGTTTGCCATAGCGGTCCGATATTGCGGTAAGGTGTCGAGATTGGATATTAGGATTCGAGGATGGCTGTAAGTTGGGCCAATGCGCGACACATGGCGTAACACGCTTCAAGCCTCGCATAACAAACTTGAGCTTGTTTCATGCTGATGAGAAAAGTTGAAAGCTGCATTTTCAAATATCTCTTTGTTGGGGCCGCGGTGCCCGATCTTCCACAGTATCAGCGAAATCCGCGTCGTTGCATGTCGGGCTCGTGGTGCATCTTGCAATATGACCCGACAAAATATCGTGCGCCGAAAACAAGTTTCCCGGACCTGTATGTAATTTTCATCGAAACAAGCTAGTCACGTAGGAAGCCTTGTTTTTTGCCGAAAATGAAACAAAACCGGAAAGAAAGGAACGTCAGCTTGACACCTGCATCAGAATTCCTGACGAGTCAAATCGATCTGATCCGAGAAAACGCATTCAAGAAAATGGGAAACAGGGGGAGTTGTAATATTTTAATAATTTTGAAGTTCTGATATTGTATATAGCTGAAAACAGTAACGTGACATACTGTCCGGTTTTAAACTACTCACAGATGGAAACATAATCAAGAAACTTCATAGACGTACTTCGCGCGAAATACGAATCAACATTTGAATATCTTAAATATCACCTAACTTAATTCAATATGCCTAAACAGCAACTTTTTAGCAATAAAATGTTAACAATGAAATTTTTTACAAATAAATCTTTGATGCATAATAAATCAATTTCCGTTGATTTGATATTATTTTGGGCTGAATTATACGTGATTGGATCAATGCCGGGCCATAACGTCGTTTGAAAGTTGCGATATCATTTGGGTATCGATACTTATTCATTGTTGAACTATGGTAAAAACAATTTTTAATAATAAGACTCCAAGTTGCGCAAGTTTTCATTTCAATACACGCCGAGAGACTCTTATCAACTTCGCCAGATCTTCGGTACTCGGCAGCTGCCGCCCCGTAAACTTGTGCGAACGACGAGCGTCGAATGGCTCCTTTTTTCTTTGTGCATGTTATTTCTGTACGATTATGCGAGGAAAATAATTAATCGCAATGAGAGGAATGAAAAGAGTTTGAGTCGTGGGATGTTAAAGTTTTTTGCTTGTTTCAAACCTTGCCGGTTCTTTTGCCGCATTAGCATTTTTTGTTGTTTGATTTATAAAGAAATAGTAGAGGGAATTAACTTTTTGTTTGGTGCACATCATATACATTACGAGATATTAAAATGTATGAAAACCGGCAATTATATGTGGAATTTTACGAGATATTTTTTTCGGTATTATTTGTAAGTTGAGTAACAACTTCTACAAACAATATTTATTTATATACTGCAAAAAATTGAGATTACAGTTCTACTGTAAAATTAAAGTTTCTGCCTAATTTTACAGTTTTACTATAAAATTTAAACTTTACTAAAGCCAATCAACTTTCAATTAGCGAGATCAAGTTTTACAGTAGCAAGTGTTTCTGTAAAACTTTGTACAGTAACACTATAAACTGAGTTATAATTATTTTTTACAGGGTATGAATAACCGATGCAATTATCGGAAGTTATATTAATTTTTTGCAGAAACTCTTTGAAAAAAAGAACAAAAATTTTAATTAACTAAAGTCATAACTAAAACACATCTGCGATATTTTCAAACTAATTTTCACTATTGTTTACATTACAACAATTTAATTCTATAGCAATTAACAACTAACATTTTCTCGTCTTATTTTCAGTCTCGACTTACCGAAATTAATCATATCGTCCGAAACTTTCGACGCCTTTCATTTATACGGTAAATAATTTCCTGCTCGCGTTACTCGACAATTTATCACGCTCCCTATTATTTCGCTCTAATTTTTTTCTCGGCGATTCGACTTGCAATTTTCGCACTTCGATTTTGTTGCGTCGAAATTAAATTTAGACGAGGCGAAAAAAGCATGCAACCGAAAGCTCGGCTGTTGCATGGAGATATGATTGAGCTGACTTGTTGATCCGCGCAAATCCGACTCCTGTTCCAACCGATAATTTGATGAGTCGAATTTGTCGAGCGATGACGATCGCCAGACATTCGATACGAGTTTGTGCATTAATAACAAGAGTTTGCGGCCGAGAAGAACGATTACGCTTTTTATAATCCTCGGGAATATTATGATGCTGGCGACCGCGTGAAACGTAAGCGAGAGTAATGACTTGGTTGCTACGAAATGCACACTGGTGTACGCGTTAAAAAAACGCGACAACTGACGCAGTCCATAATTTATCGTTTCTTGGAAGCCCTGACGCGACCCTTTTTTACGGCCAAATGTACGCCTCAGCAATGTTACGAATAACTGAACTCCACTCGAAGCGTAAACAACCTGAAAGACAGACATGTTTTCACGACAGTGTGACGTTGCGACAATGTAGAATTACAATGAATAAACAATTACCACCATTCACATTTGTGTACCATATCATGAAGTTATTAAATTATTCTAAAACTAATATTAATTCCATTTAATCTGATTTTGCAAACGACAAAATCAGATTAAGTGGTATGACAGTCTTATTTAGTTGAGCTAGAACTTTGAAAACTTCGAAAACTTCAAAACTTTTTTTTGCAAGTAACTAAACCATTAGGCAACGAATCTAGGACTAGAACTTCAAAATGTTGATACTTCGAAAACTTTGAAGTTACCTTCAAACCTTCAAATTTCAAATTTCGAATATTTGAAGTTCAAGAAAAAAAGTTTTTTATGATTTTACGTCGCTCATTGACGCTTGACAAGAAAAAGTAGCTTTAATAAATTTACGGATGTACAATGCAGAATTGTAATTTCGTCCGACCGCACAGGAGCCAGCACTACTTGCATTTCGAAAGCGTCGCTATGAAATATTTCACATGCGGGATTCAATAAGCACATATATTCCAAGTATGTTATCTTAAACAAGATACATGTAATACAAATTTATCAGATAGTTGGTTTACGAAATGTGGTGTTTCCCGTCAGGTTTAATGAATCCGATTTCACATCGCTGGACAGTAAAACGACTCATTCATTCACAGTATCGTAATTTTCATTATCGCCGCTCGTATGATCGCCGTGGCCTGTTTGTTTCGTATTAATCAACGTACCTCGCTCGTAAGATAAACGCAGTTTTAATACTTAACGGCCGAGCTCGTTTATCTCGGCTAAAAGAGATGAACAGTCACTCATAAGACTTTGATCGCGTTGATTGCTGAACTGGCGTTAAACTGGCGAAACATTTTCGTTCGGCGCAACGCGAGGGATATTAATGCCTCAGGATTAATCGATGAGAACTCGGCACAACGAATAATCGTATTAGCGTGAGGCTTTCGTTGCAGCCGAGTCCTTTTATGTAAATATTCGAGCAACTACTTTTGCGTTGAAAAATTTAATTTTTCGATTGAAACGGCATATTGGTTTCGCAATATTCATCGTTAGTTATTTCCCGGTGTAAAGTAATATCGTAATCGACACCTGAGGCTTTTATGAAAGAATTGTGCATTGAAAAGTTCGCTCTCGTTAACGTTTCATTAGGCAGCATTATTTTAGATGCCTATTATTGTCTTTTGCATGCCTGTTCCCATTTAACAAACACGCGCTGGCCCGAATCCCAAATTAATTGCTTTTCCAAGATTCCGCGATATAAAGTGATGAAACTGATTCAAGCTTGTTGCGACTAAAAAATATTTATCATGCAGCGCTATTCATTGAAAAGTTCATTGGAATTATCGATTTGCTGAATACTAGTAGATGGAGGATTTTCGTTTGAAGAAAGGCAATTTTTAAATATTGTAAATATTTTACAACTGGGCACATCTCTAATGAAGTTAAAAATAGTTTTACTCTGTAAACATTTAGATTTCGCATAAAACGGCTTTACTTTCAGTTCTAAATTGTAGGTAAGTTTAATTTAAAAAATACATTATATATGTGCTGATTTTATTTAAAGCCCAAGTTTCGTGAGCATCAAATAAATTTGGAAATGAGCTGTTTTTCGTCCAACCTGTAGAATTATTCGGAATCATTCAGTTGATTTCGATCAAATACATTTAGTGATTAACTATTTACCAAGATTAATTTTGTTGAACAACTTTCGCATTAATAATTATCCGCTTTTGACCGAACAGTTGCAAGCAAATCAAGTCAATGCATCACTCAAAAAAAAAGTCAAATAATGGTTTGTTTTATTGCAAATCGCAATGTGCGTTATCATTTTTCCGTAAATAAAATAAACGCAGCGATTTTATATACATACATTTTTAATACCATCCAAGTCTTTGCGATTTGCCAGTTTAATGATTTATGGTTTTGAATTCAAACGAAGTTCAAAATTGCATTATAAACCCAGTAGAAATGGGAGTTTGAATATTATAAATAGCTGGTATCGCCTTAACCATTACATGACATTAATACATTCCAAGATACGTTTAATATAACAGAACAAACCAAGTACTATGAATGTTTCGTAAAAGCGTTCAGTTTACGAATGAATTCGTAGAACGCTACCGCCTCCGTGCGCCACGCACTGCCGCTCATCGTCGCTCGCCAAAACGCATTTGCCAGCGACATGTAAATCCATTGTGCGTAGTTGTGCGTTTTCGCGAGGACTGGATTTCAACGGATTTTGGAACTGCTTGCCTCATTATAACCGACACCACATTAAGCTAACCTCCTTAACCAGTTTCCAACATTTGTTAGGTTAGCATACACCATTACTCGTTAAATCATCACCTTTAGAAAAAAAATTCGTAAAACTTTACGAAATATATTGTACTATATTGCGAATTGGATTCGTACTGAATTTCAAATTTGTATCGTATTTTACGTTATATATCGTAACTTTTGCGATATACATCGCAGTTTTAATTTGACAATTTTAATTTGATAAAAATTGTCTTTTTTTTTGACATTTCTTTTTCATTTTTACGTTATATTATGTGAGATTAAATTGTCATGTATTAAGCTGCAGGTAACTTTTAAGTTAAGGGGTCAACAATTTTGATAAATAGTGTTTCTGAGCTATATCAAGAGAATTTCTCCGTGTTGAATCTCATCTGCTACACACTGACCTATCATTTGTATTATTTGTGTGATTTGAACGTAAGTATACGATTCGAGGCTCACGGTTTCCGTATCAAGTTAACTCCCACTTGATCGATGCGGTTTTTGACCGAAGCATTTTTACGCCCTCTCTGTAAAGTGCAATTTCGCATCCAGACGAGGTCTAAATTAAGCATCACCACCATTTGCATGACGTGAGCCGAAAATTTCGAACGACAGCTTGACCGACGAGGGTGCATTTGAATTTACCACCGAGCTGATCTTTGAACAAGGAATATCAAGTGACTGCCGTGGATTTGGTAATTAGTATCACGATGCTGACCGGTAAAGGATAATCGTCCGATAACACATTTCCAATTAATTCTATTCGGCTGTACCGAAGGAGATTATATCGGAATTACTTGTAGATGTTAATATGCTAAGTAGACACTGTTTGATCGCAATTGAACCGAAAAGTATGTAACTGGTTGGTCACTGATCGGTTCCGACGGTTTCTTCTAAAAATCATTACTTCAGGATGAAATTGCTTCCGAAAATGTAGCCAATATAATTACGGAACTATAACATTTTTTAACTCCGGTATTCCATTGTATAAATAGGTTATCTCGAAAACGAAACGCAGTATGCACGCACCGACCAGTCTACGATAGAATATAACTTCGTCATCGCTGAAATGACGGAGTAATGGATATGAATTTTTCCCCGCGATATTTGTTTTGTTGTAAAACGCTTGATATTTTGCGTACAGCCGACGAAATAACCCGCTATCACAAAGCGTTGAAGTTGCGCTTCATTTTTGACATTTTTGGTACGCGTCAATGTAAACATCCCGAAAAAATCATCGACTCTTATGCGCTACGGTGCAGCGGTCGTTGACAATTTTCGTCAGATAGTGAATTTATATTATCTGAGGATCGTTGTGAACAAATTAAATAAATAATTCTCACACAATGATAACAACAGCATAATTCAGACTTTGTAGTTTTTACAAACATTAGCAAAGCTGAAATGTGCAGACTCCACTGGTTGCCTTCGTTTTGTGACAATTCTTTACTTAACATTTCTTATTAAACATTGTTGATTGCGGTTAATAAATAATAGTTACTGTACAATTATAGTGCAAATTAAATAAATTTTACAGGCAAATTAAAAATGCTGAGTGTTAAAACTTAACGCTGAAAAATCAATTTAGACAAACCATTTCTTCTCAAGATTCGCTCGATGAGTGATTTTGGATCTTTATTCACAATGATGCTCAGATGATATAGAATCATAATCTGACGATAATTTTTTATATACAACCTTTCAATAAAGTCAAGAAAAACTACCTTGGCTGAATAAAGCTTCTATCTTAATATAATCCCAAGAATTTTGTTTTTTGAGAGCAGAACAAAACAATTTAAGATCATTTAAAATCTTCTTGAAGCAAGAAGATTTTTAGTTTGGTAGAAATAAAAGAAATGAAATTTTCTTTATTGAAATGTTCTTGAAGAAATCCAGACAGAACACAGGTTTACTCAATGTTAAAATGATACGTATGGAAGGTTAGATTAACTTCTACAGACGACATTTCAACATTCAATAAACCTGTAGGGAATGTTCCGTCTCTGAAAAAACTTGCAGTTGATATAATGCTAGGATTCATACAATATTAACCTAATTTTACATAGAGGTTTCAGGATATGTTGAAATTATAATACACTCGCCAAACGATTTCAGTGCCCTCACTACAAAAACAAGTGTCTCATTTTTAAACACTTTTATATAGACACAAAAAGTGTTTTAAAACAAAACGGTTTTACCCAGAAGAAACTCCAAAGATGTTTTCATGTCTCAAAATGAAGCACCAATGAGACACTTTCTTCTAGTGCTTTTTCATATTCCAGAAGCATTTAATATAGTTGCACTTAATGTGAGACCCTGTCCATATATTTCTCCAATTTTTCATCTGAGATATTGTACCCCTTAAAAAACCGACGGGAATTACACAAGTCCCGATGTTTTGATTCCAACAACAGATGGCGCTCAAGAAAAAATACTTCTTGCTTCAAGAAAGAATGGTTTTGATATCAGTGATATAATGTCTTCGCTCAGGAAAGCAAAATATACCATCAAAACTGGTACTGTTTTGATTCAAGAAAAAGTTTCTTCTCTCAAGCCATTTACAAGTTTTGCGCAAAGTGAATATTTATCTGAGTGCACCGTGGCGCCCTCACGGTGCGGCGGAAATTTTCGATCTTATATCTGCATCTCGTTCGGCCGCATTCGTTAAGTTGCCCTAAAACAACCGGAATTGCCGCGGCGTAATCGCCAATTAAGGAATTATCAATTCCCGTTGCCGCTCAAACAATTTATTTCGTTCAAATTAACATTGCGTTTTCGTCCCGGGTCAAATGCAAGCAGGTAATTAGGCGGCACGACGGATTTAATTACATTGCAGTCGCGGGAATCGGGTCGCGTTCGTTCGATAAAAATAAATTCCTCGCAATTCGGCCGGGTAAACCGGTAATTCGCCGGTCAATGGCAATCAATCGGGCGCGCTGGCAAAAAATTCATTAGTCGCGCGCAAGTGTCCCATTTTTCGGTGTGTCTTGTAATTTCCCGACGCCCGGGACAGATCGCAAAAAGCGGCGACCACTTTTCGGGTGAAAAAAAGGCCGGGCGGTTCCAATGTAAAATACAATCCCGCACGATAAACTGCTATCCGATAGCGTCAGGCCGCGCGCTCCCTTTTTTCCGTTCCTTTTCTCGTTTATCACCGGCCGCGGGTTTCGTTCGTAAATTCTTCCAAAGCCACGGCTACGTTTTTATCATGTCGGTTCCGTCATAACGGCGCACTGCAGTGCGCTATGACGGAACCGCCGCGACAGTTTGAAATCAAATGCGCGAATGCAGCGGAGACGGCGCATTTCCAACAAGTCATCCTCCGTTGAACGGGCGAATTGCGTTCGGCATAATGTGCGCGTGAGATTGCGCGAATAACTTTAATAAATGGCGCGAGTGTATCTTCGTTTAACATCAAATCTCGGGAGTTCGGCGCAGGCCGGCAAAAAATGGACGGTATTAAGTTGGCAAGTAACGCCGAGGCGTCCGTGAATGCGTATCCCGGTTAATGTTTCACGATGATCATTATAGATAATTAGGTTATCAGCGTGCCGGAAGAATTTCGCGCGGGAAAACGGAGCTCATGAACGTTTATCAAACTGTTATCAGTGATTGAAGGGTATAAACGTTTTTGTTGGAAGTCCGACTATGATGATTGTACGCTCGCAAGAACATGATGAACGAGAGGTCGAAAAAGTTGGACGAAAATAATCAGGTTGCATGAAAATTTGGTTCAAATATATGAATACCGCTGTGAGGCCCCTGAGAGATGCAACAATTTTTTTAGGGGGGGGGGCAATAGTAAACAACAGCGGTACCACTGAAAAGAGTACTGCATGAAGTTTTAAGCCAATTTTATTTTTTACGTCCATTTCCCCGATAGAACAAGATGTATAATATACATATATTAGATGGACATTCATACATTAAATAGATATATACATATAATATATGTATATTATACATTTAATATACATATACAACATTGATGTTCTATCAGGGTTTTTCATTTTACATAATGACAACGAAGTAAAAGATGGCATTTGTAACCGGCGGATTATTTTCTTAAAAAACTACCGAACCTATTTCATTGGTTGTTAGTCTCCCTTCAAATAAATTTAATTAGCTATGGTTGAAACCTTTAAAACTATTGATTTTGTCATTATTTCGATTGCTTAGTAGTTTTTTCAGAAATATCCGCCAGTTTTAAATGCAATCTTTCACTTCGTATTTTCGACGCCGTGTTGTAAAATGAAAAATGGATTTAAAAAAATATAATTGGCTTAAAACTTGATTCAATATTCTTGTCAGCGATACCATTGTTGTTTACTGTATTTGCAGTGAAAGTTCCCCCAAAAAATGTTGAAAAAACCCCTAAAATTCTGTGCTACAAACGCGAATACCCCCTTAAAATAATTTAGAGGAGAGGTAGGAATTGGGATACGTATGGTAAAAGTGTATTGTTATAAATCAATTTATCATCGTGATATGATTTTTCTGTGTTCGATTGATGTTCAACGGTCAACTGATGTTTCCGTCATTTCATATAATAAATTTTTAATCGCCGATTCATGGAGATTGTTAAATCAGATCAGCTTTAATTATATTGTAAATGATGATATTGTAACTGCTGTGCTCTAGTTAAAATGTAATATTTCGAGGTACTCGTTATAAATGGTATAGATAATTAACTATTTTAATCCATTATTAATGATGAAACGCAAGATATTTTTGTTTAATTGATTGACACTTTTCTTGTAGTAGAAAGAAATTTCTCAATAAGTGGGGCAAAAAGCTTATTTAAATACTACTACAACAACAATAAAATGCGCCTTCTTTCTCGTTCGTCTCATTAAACCGCATCAAGCAACTGTCTTTCCTAGTTATCTGATTGGTTTGCCCCAATTGATTTTAACGAGAAACTGTATCTGTTGCAATCTTTGCGACTTGTTTTTATTCTAATATCCGCAGAACTAAATATCGCGAATAATATCTTTGCGTGCCGTCAAAGAGAGTTGCTAAATACTGCGATTATAAGTTTCAAAGGGAAACGAGTTTAATTGAAATCACATAAATTTCACTCCCATTTGCATGAGCAGCAATTAATCGTTATTTTCTTTTTGTTTTTACTCAAATTAGCTGTTTATGTTCATTTTCGCGCCGTAAACAAACACGATCAGATAAATGGTTCTACTCATTAGTCAGAACTTACATAATTTCCCATGTAGTGTTGATAGATCCGTGGTCTTTGCGGTTCCCCGATGTAACCAGCACGAAATATTAGCAGTATACTACGTCGTTGTCGACTTGTCCAACGCTCCCCCATATTAAATTTATCGCGACCCTACATTCACTGTGTCCGTTTATTTCTAAAAAAAGTGTCGCGAGGCGAAAACAAGCTTACGTTACACTGACGTGGAACAGGCCGAAATTCCTGTCAAAAGTAAATATGATTTTAATGAGATGTGAACAAATACAAACGGATCCCCGATTTTATATAACACCGCTCTAGTTTGCAAAATTAGTTTCGAAATGCAATTCTAAAACTGTCGACGGCACATGGAGTTTCACAAATAACTGTTGGGACATTACTTTAATTGAACCGAATACGTTACCTGCAAGGGCGAATCGAATCTTCGAATTTGATACCGCTGATTGAACATCTGAATCCAGCCAATCAAAATTGAATCGTCGGTAAAACGAACATGTAACTTAACATGCTTTCAGTGTCGAATACGTACGCGGCATCAGAGAAACATCCGAGTTCGTCACAGTAAGCTCGCCGGGCAAAGCAAATACCAGTTTCGAATCGGGGCTAAAATGCTTTACGTAACCGACCTTTGGATCCCGCAGCTGATTATTAAAGTCGCGCGGAATGTGGGCTTTTAAAAGCGAACGCGGCGTACGCATTCCCGAAAAAACATCAAGCAGACGGGTAACACTGTTACGGGAATCGCCGTTATTAAGTGGTCGCGACAATTTTTTTCCGTGCCCGGCCTTCATTAACTTTTTCCAACGGGATTATCTGTATCAAATAAAGCAGGACTGCTCTTTATGCGATTGTATAATTTAATATCGACATAATGGAACATGAATATGCATGGCGGCGGTTTTATTTGTATGCAAATTTTTCGAATTTTTTAATTGCTGGTACGCCGTTGAATTGCGATAAACATTTTGTTCATTGATGAGGGAATTATGAATATGACGTGCGCTGAACAAGTTCGTTGCCATGCTATACATTTTTGCGAGATTACGGAGTAATTTCTTTGCTGATTATTTTGCGGCGACCAGGACAAAAAGGTGATAAGATTGTTTTAATTATTTTTACGAAATTTGTGTTTAAGTGGTTTTACGATGGATAGAGAATATTAACCATTTAACCGCGATTGTGAACTATGACGTTTTCGGTAAAGTGGGGGAAAAAAGTGGCGCAAGACAGTTTTTAGTCAGGCGTGGAATAAAAACGATTGTTCTGAATGAAAATTGTGACTGAGTTTGTGAAAGAAGAATTTCTACATGAATTTTTAAACGTTGAATCTGTAAGTCAGTTATATTTAAATCAGCCGGCGATAACGATAAATTTTACGATCAAACGTACATTTTCATTGGTGATTTGTGAAGGAACAAATTATGAACGGAGGGAATTGTGAAATTGTAATATCTGAAATAATCAGATCAGAAATATGGAATAAGAAATGATATTCACGATGATTAAGCGAATTTTATGAAATTAGCATATTTAACAGAATTACTATGAAATTATAAAAGATTAAATGTTGATAACGGTGATCTAAATGGATTTAATCTGTAATGTATTTATTAAGTGTTTCTAACTTATTGGTATAATATTATTGACGTAGTAATATAATTTTATATATTATATAATTTCGAACGCCATCTTGGAACACTCAAAGACATATAATTGTGAAAGTGTAATATCTGAAATAATCAGATCAGAAATATGGAATAAGAAATGATATTCACGCTGATTAAACGAATTTTCTGAAATTAGCGTATTTAACAGAATTACTACGCAACTATAAAAGTTTAAATTTTAATAACGGCTGTCTAAATGGATTTAATCTATAATATATGTATTATGTGTTTCTAACACATTAGTATAATATTATTGACGTAGTAAGATAATTTTATGTTATATAATTTCGAACGCCATCTTCAAAAACTCAAAGACATAAAATCGAATGTTTCATGTTTCTTCTAAATCAACTAAAAAAAAGGTTTCTGTTATAGCATTTGATAAACTCGTTTTATTTCATGCACTATTGTGTAATCATGTCTTTTATAATGTCGTCATGTTACATGTACGGTTATGACATTATGAAAGCTTTCTCAAGAGACAACTATATCTACAAGATTTATACCGATCAGAACAACAAGTTAACAAGCTCAACTGAGTTTCTGAGATTAGTCTCTACATACTTCAATGCACGCAGGGTAATGCACGTTTTACTGAAATACTGTGTACTGTGATGTAATGGAGGTAAGTTTATGCGGAAGCAGAAATTGAATTGATCATAATCGTTCGATAATATCACGATCACATAATACAGTAATATTGAATGTTGTGTATGATATACAAATATAATTTTTCGTTGGAATATAGTTCTCACTTTTGGCCGCATAACTGCAGATATAATAAAACGAATAAAAAATAAGCAAGTTTATATTTAACACGAATATAGTATATTGTTGAAAAACACGTCGCCAAGGAAATGAATAATACAAAAGGTTTGAAATCTCTAAGGTCATAAAAACTTTCTAAGACTCCCTCGCCATATTTAATATGCAAACGTAATTGCGAGGATAGAAGTCCTGCAGTAATGTAAACACGTTTATACATTTATACATTGTCTAATTACAAGTGTACCTTGTTGCATTAAGTACGTTAGTTTCAATTTATTTATGGACAAGGGTTATTTCCACGCCATTTACTTCGTTGGAAACTTTGTTTTCGCAATAAATCCTGCGCATGCAATTTTTATTTATCAACTTTACAATTTTCTGAAACACCAACAATTTATAGAAAAAACAAAGTAAGATTGTTACAAAAAAATTAATTAACTACATCACAACATACATCATTACATAGAAACAATTGTTAAAAACCCGTCCGTCTTTTCCACATGTTTCTATTTAAAGTACTCTATAAATATAAACACGTTATATATTCGATTCTATGACACAATTACATAATTTCATATGACTTGTACAGCATTAAGAGAGTCATAAAACCGTATATTTGCATACTCCCTGGTGGTTAATCATATGGGCTCGGAAATCTGTAATGTTTTCCAAGCATACGTATTTATTGCATTCGCAGTCATCAGAGCTCGACCGCTTTTGATACGAGGATCCTGTCCAGATTTCAAGACCCGCAAGCTACGTATTACACGGAGACACTCGCTGCACGAAAACCATATTTCAGAGCGACTTAAATTGTCCCACTTTAGGACGGCAATTAAGACGAGTGAGAGAGCTCTTAAAATGTCCCGATTGCTTGTGCCACAAAAACCACCAAAGTAAGATTTCAATCTGCCTTAATGTGGCCATCCAAATGCCATCGCGACGCTATAAAGGATATTTCATGTTGTGCCAAGACACTCACTAAACAATTTTTGTTCGAATAACATGATGTTTTGAATCGAAATTTATACTGACGAATAGGTCCATTGCATCGATTTAACGCAGTGCACTGAATTACTTATTTCTTCAATTCGCATAAATACTTTTTTTCTTGAAACTTCGATTAGCAGGTTTAAATTTTATATTTTTTACTCTTGGACATCGAATTAACCATTTAAATGTTTAAATTAACTTTTAAACTTAAGAGAAAATGAAATAATGACTTTATAGAGAATAAGATATGACTTTCAAAAACGAAATTCGATAAAAAAACAAATTCCGCTGTATTTTTCGTATCAAAAAGGTATATTTACAGCTTTAAACCTTGAAACATAAGTATTGTTATACAAAATATGATTCAATATTGTGAAAATATGGTTTTATAATATCTCAAAGCTTAATTCAACAAGTTGTAATAATAATTATAAAAATACTTCCAAGTAATTCAATAATTTATCCTATGTTTTACTGTCTGCCTCCCTTCCCCATATGAGAATCCTTAATGTCCCTAAATCACTTTTGCCACTGCAGATTTCATCAGCGTTACAACTTTTTTGGTGTCCCGTCGTAATTAGTGTATTAAATACGCGCCAACGTGGCCGCGAATGTCAACACTAACGCGTCTTCGCGTCATGTACGTGGTTGATAAACAGCGCGCGCGACATAAAGGTGGGATTAGTGCTTTCATTTAAATGCTGGGAAAGGAAGCGTATCCCGGTGTTTTGTCGCAACGCGGCGTTTGCCTTTGAAACGGCCGGGGCGTCTCCCCAGTGCGTTATAATTATCAGTGTAGCGGGTTTTTGCAATGCAAAACGAGGGAGTCGGCAGGAAGCAAAGAAGCGCGCTGACAAGTGGCGCGAACTTGCCGACGGCTTGACCTATCTTTCGAATTATCGAAGTCGACTTCTGCGATGAAATGCGCCGCGCAATTTTGATTGGTGAATGCGTCAGTCAACCAGAAATTAGTAGCGAATTACGAGTTGATAAGCGACGAGGCTTGGACTACAACAATAACGTTATGCAGCGCGAGATGACACTCTCCAATTTAGTGGCGATTATAACGTACGGCTAATTGGGGCTTTGTGAATTGCGGCAAATGGATGATGAAACTGGTTCTACTTTCCGGTATTTAGCAACGTTTTTTTCTGATCGCCGTCGAGGCTTGTGGCTTAATTTAATTAAATTCCGCGTCGACACGCAGGAATGTTATGAATTAACGATATCTTGTTATTCGCAGTACGAAATATCTAATTTATTCTCTTTTTGTCGAGAGAACGCGAGATCGATTGCGGAAAAAGTGTCATTAAAGGGAAATTTGGACATATTTTTCACTGTCGCTCAATGTTATTAGAGGATTTTTAGATGAAGCGTGATTTTTTATTTGTAGTGATGAAACGCAAAAAACATAATAAAACTCTTTCATATAAAGAGACAATATTTGCTTAGTTTTAAAGGTTTTGATTAATACAAAAAGTGATGGATAATAATGATTTACCCTAGTAGAAATTGTAATCGGGCTATTGTAATGTAGAAATTGTAATGTAAGGCCTTTATTATGCAGTCTGATTACATAGAAACGACTAAAACATTTACTCAGTAATCATTTAAGGAGGAAACCTCAATTAAACTGACAAAAAAGAGTTTTTTGAGAATATTTTACGAGAAAATGAAATTCACGAAATTTTCACTTATCTCCTGGTTAAGTATCAAAACCATATGCAAAAGTCTACATAAATCTGATTGGCTTTTGAGTTTCATGCAATTTTCATTTCGACAGACATTAGCATCTGTTTCTGAAACAGTACGTGATATACAAATATTCACCTCCAGAATGAAAACAAAGCAACACCAAATATCAGATTCCACAGACAATTTTAATCTCACGATTTTCTTTGTTCGAAATTTCTGCTCGACTAAATCATCGTAGCCGATGATTTAGTCCAGTGTCGCCGTTGAAAAATCGTTGGGTCACGTCGTCGTTCTCGTTCCTTTTGTCTTAATTTCGTCTAATTGTTTAAAAATGTACCCGGCGTTACATATTCCACGTATTCGTATTTTTACGTGCATTCGCACACTCTGACCCAGAAACTTGCGAACTTATACAAGTGCGCGTTTTTTTGCTCTCATTCTGCTGCGGTACCATTCTCCATCGAGGGCACCTCATGAATATCCTGTACATAAATTTACTCACGCAGCCATCGAAATATTACTGGACCTGGCAACGCGCACTGCGAGAAGAGAAAGAACAATCGCGAACAAAGGCCGGTCGAAATATCAGGCGATGCGAAAGGTAAAAATTCTTCGAGATTTCACGAAAATCTCGCGAACTTGCTCGTTTTGTAATAGGATTTTCGGAGAATGAAAAAGTCTGGAGAGTGATGGGGAAAGTGGTACGTGTTTTGTTTGTTAGATCCCGATCGTAACATCGGAATTCACAATATATTCCTAGTTCTTACGTCACATCTTGACGAGATATCAAGAACCACGATTTGGAGATACCAGGCTCGTCCGATTTTTACTGTCGAATCACTGATATCAAATTTCAGAGGCTAAGGTATAATGGTACAACTTAATAAACTGACTCACGTATTTGTTTATCTGATCCTTTAATTAACTTTTTTTCGCTGTTCAGTTTAGGTTATCCGATTATCGGAATAATTACGTGTATTCCATCGTCGTTATCTCGCGTCGATAAATTGTCTTTTAATTAGCTGAACGATAATTAGAAATGATTACAGCATTTTATTCATACAACGTCACGGTGAATGTAACTCAAGACTTTTTTGTTGCGCGTAAATCGTAAGAACGGAATCAGGTAGTTAACTGCAAGACGATGCATTGTTAACAAACAACATTAACGTCAGAAGCAGACATTGTGTTCTGAAAGCAATTAAGATACAAGGGTGGCGTCTTCCCTTTAGGTGACTCATTCGCACACTGAACGTATACAAATGAAAGGACCTTCCTGGAACGAGCCAAGGTTTTCATTTAAATAACCCTGCACGTGGCAGCCAGCTATCAGGGATTCTGCCAATTATGAAATAATCGCCTCATTGAAAATCGGAACCGGAGCTAACTAATGGCACCTATCTTCAACTGCTCGACGTCATTATTACCCGAAGCAATTTCCAAAGATAAGCGGTATTCCGATTAATTTCGGTCTCAAAATAAGCTTTCAAAATGTGCCGTTGATATGTGAACGACCATTCTTGCCTTTTATTGTTAAAATTATTGAATGTAATAGGAACGTTGGTTCAATCAGTGTTCTCGCAAGTTTTGTTGAAATTTGACTGAAGAATTTTTAATTCTGTACTTTTAGTTTAGACTAAGTGAAAAATGAAAAATGAATGATGCAGCAAGTAGAACTGATTGAAACGACTTAGCAAAACAAGTAGCGTTTTTCATTCAAGGTTTTGAATGAAGAACAGTTTTCAAACTAATTAGGAAAATATTATCTGGTTTGGAAGTTTGATGGAAGCCTGGCAAAGAATTTCGTTGCTAACTTTATAAACAAGGAGGAGTCAAGGGCATTGTGACGAAATATTAATCACGCGTGTTATCTCATTTTAATCAGGCTTTTCATTAGAAATACAGAAGAGTAATAAAATGCAGATAAAATGTTTTTGTGACTGTATTTAGACGCAACGGGAATGTGAACTTTTGTGAATTTTATTGGCAAGGTAAACTTTCCGACTTTCTAACGATAAGAATAAATGTGCGATACTGTAAATGTTTCAAGTAATATTTTTAAATATTTATATCCTGAAAACCGAAATGAAATACAGTTCTTTATCGTGGCTTGTAAAAATTATAAATAACAGTGTCTTGGTTTCGGAGGCAACAATTTTGACGTTTTATATAAATTTTAATGAATTAAAACATAAATTTAAATTTAGTTTTCGTTGAGTCAAATTTATGAACTTGTCTGATATTTGATAAAAAAACAGTTGTCAATCTCAAGATGCGACGATCTGATCACAAATATTAGGATGAACTTCAATATGACAAATTAAAACAGAATACTAGATTTATGAAACCAAAAGCATTTGTTTGTAGAATCTAATTGCAAATGAAAAATTGTAGCTCCTTCTAAATTTTGGAGGGTGCAAATATCACTGTTTAACCTCGGACACATGGTTTTTAACTTTTTATCAAGTGGCGAAAGTAGGGTCGCACTTCATTTTGTGCCAATTCAGTGTAAGTTATTGCACAGCTCTCTCTTGTAATTTTGTAGCACTTTATTTTACAATGAAATTCAAAATGATCTCTAGTAACAATTTTAATTTGCTTTGGCAGTTTTGTATGCTAATGAATCTTTAAATCAGACAGTTTTATTTCTTTTACAACTATCAAGTCGAGGAATATTAATAGCTCTTCGTATATTCATTTCCCATTTCAGGTAAGTTTTTATCTACAAGGCATAT
>JABFPB010002471.1:0-20045 GCA_022817645.1 Ceratoteleas bidentatus
GAGGAATTCCGGCTACCGTAACCGGATTCTGGCTACCATGATCGGAAGTGAGGTTATGGAAATACAAATCGTTTAACTGTCAGTGGAAATTATTGTTTCGGTACATTGATGACTTTATCGGAAAATATTCTTACCGTAAGATGATCATTTTTTAGAGTGCAGTTTTTGTAACTGTTACGAAAACCTTGGATAAATCATTCCGGAGGTTTGATAGGAAATATTATAATAGTTACAAAAACTATAGTAAAGAAGGCAAAATGCATTTTGTCACATTTTTCCCAAGAAATTTCTCTCAGTGTGACAACGAATATTTCTATTGTTTACAATCGCTAGAAATCGGTAGTTTTCTATCAATTTTAACGATCTTTAACGATTTTAAATTTCAGACATTTCGTGTAATTATTTTTCCAAATAAAATCTTCTACTTAACTGTCGATAAACATTGAAATAAGCCTTTGTATTTAATTTCAGCATTAAATTTTCTTATGTATTTATGGGAATAAGTAAATAACGTTGGTGTTAACATAAACTCAGTTTTGTAAAATTACGTGATATATCACGTAATTGAGTTGCCGTAACAACATGACATGGAGTTTTACGTGAAAAATGTAAAATTCCGAATAAATCAGACAAACGTAAATTTCCGTAAAAGTCTCGTATAAATTGTTTTCACGTAATTTTACGTGATACATAACGTAAAACTTCGTGTTTTTTACATTATGAATTTACAGTGCACATTAACGATCAGTTAGTGAGTATTTTGACGACGTCAAGATTTTGATTTCATTAACTTTTAACCTAACTTAACGGCGAATGTCTACGTAGGTATTAATGATTACCTACGTAGAAAAGTCGGAACTTGGCTGATAGTGACGAACGGCCAAGTACTGCTCCAGTACTGGTGGCCTACAGTCGATAGTCAGTACTTATTGAGAGACTGTGTCGGGTACAGAACCAATGGTTCTGTATCCGACACAGATACAGAATCAAACAGTACTGGCGCGGATCTGACCTTCGACGCCAGTAACCGGAGTATACTGGCGTTTAAAAATTAACTTAACGATGTTAACTTTTTCATTCAACCATTCCCTGTTATAAGGAATCACGAGAATACAAAACGTATTCTCCTGTATCCTTATAGCAGGGAATGAGTTAACGTACCCAACCCATGTAGAAATTGCACATTTTTCTCACACTGCTTGAAACGTTAATGAAACCTTTTCCCCAGTCTCTCTTCCCGAATCACTCTTTTCAAAACAAAATCGCTTTACAGCTCCTCGCCCCACCTCCTTTATTACCACAATCCCAACACAATAGCCTCACTCATCATCTCCAAGCGATCGCAATCTCCTTACAAAACGATCCGCACGTTCGTCCGCGCAATTCCAATCGCAATCGCTCGCAATCGAAAGTGAAACCCGCGGGATGACGCGCGAAACGTCGCTCGCGCGCTTATTGTCCCTCGCGCGATAATTAAGCGCAAATCGCGGGCGCATGCGCGTTCGCGTTTTCACAGTCGCCGGTGGCGTCTTTTTGTCTCCGGCCGGCGAACAAACCGCGACGTGGGACGCGTTCGCACGCTCTCGCTCGCGGGAAGAATCGCGCCGCGCCGTCTGTCTGCAATTTCGCGGCAGACGAGCGCCGGACGGCAGCCGTAATTGAGACGGACTTTTTGTCGTCGCGGGAAATCTCCGGCCGAACGCACGGCAGCCTTTCCCCGGGCCCATTGTGCCTCGCCAAGATCACATGCAAATTTCGCGCGGCGTTTCACTTTCGAAGTTCATCGCTCCGTGCCGAACAATCACGGACCACGTGACACGCCGCGATCAATGTCGCAGGAAAAGTGCGACGGATACGCGCGACAAATAATTGCGTTTGCCGTGAATATGACGCGGGGATGAATGCTGGGAACGGTACGATGAATGGAACGAGCGGCGTTTTCGTAATGAGCGTAGACGCTCCGGTTACCGAGAATAATCTGAAGCTAAATGGATGGAAGGAAAAACTGGAAAAGGAGAGTGGTGTATTAAGGGGAGGTGCAATCCAAAAATCATGAAAAAACGAAAAATGGATATTTTTTTTATTGCAGTGCAGATACTTTGAAGTTTGTATTTCCAAGAACGCACATTTGCGAAAAAAGTATATTTATGATTTATGAAATTTTGCGATAGATTTTGTAATGGTCAGTTATTATGGTTGCACTACAAGAACAGGTGTTTTATTTTAAGACGTTTTTGGAGAAAAGACATGAAAAGTGTCTCAAACGAAGATGTTTTTTGAATGAAAAAGACACTAAACGTGTCTAAACTTTTTTTCGAAGACACTTTGTTTTCCCGTGTGGGCCAGCTTCATAGACATCAAATGCGTCTTGGCTGCAATGTTGTTTTTAATCAATGAATTTAAAATTAATTAACTTCTAATCAATTACATGAACATTTATTGATATGTATTTATTGAATTTATTGAAATTTATTGAAAATGTATTAATTTTTAATTGTTTATATTTGGGAAGCGACCTGATCGTGCAAATTTTTTCTGGACACCATACGTTTAAGACACACAATTATTTGATTCTACTTATATAAGGCACAGATACTGGTCTCCAAAAATGTTGGCGTCCAGCTTTTTTGTGCCCTATTTCATAGTATCGAATAATTGTGTTCTTAAATGTGTGGTGTCCAGAATAAATTTGTTTATTCTGTCCAGAATAAAGTTTCGATATCTGCATTACATATTACGTTTTTTTAACATTTTGATTGGTAATGTACAGCGTCTATTATGGCATTTCCAAACTTTAAACGCGATTATCTTGAAAACTTTTTTCCAGTTTGCTCGCGCTCGGCGTTTTTTTCTCAGCCAATTTTCAGCCGATTAAGTTCAAACTTGGCACACATAATCTTCAAAGTTTAATGAAGCATTTCTAAATACGGATTTTCGATTAACTTTTTTAAACAAAAGTTACAACATCACAAAACTTCAAACATGAAACGAACCGAAAAATACGCCAAAATCGGCCAATTTTTTGCATTTTATCATTCAACAAAGCATAATTCGAGAACAAAGTAAAAATTAAAAATTCCGTCTTTAGATTATAGAAGGAGGATAAAGTGTGCCAAATTTAAAGAAAATTGGATTTAAATTGTGGTCAAGAAATTACACCAGAAATGCCCTGTTATGGACTATTGTAATTAATAAAAATAGTGGGGTGGGGGGGGTATTTTCGGGGTTTTGTTCAATTTTCTTTTTATTTAGACTAATATGAACAAAATAACGAAATTTCAAGTCATTCGGTCGAAAATTACGGATTTTAGCCATTTAGATTGCACGTCCCCTTAAGGGATATGAAAATTTGTTAGTTTTGAGATGAAAACTTGTTAGTTTTGAAGGAAAAATAAGAGTGTAGTATTGGAAAGAGGCGAATGGGAATAGAAACCCGAATGAGACACTACTGGCAAAAAGTGGAGACATTTAGAGCAGGTTTCAATTTATGTGGAAATTATTAGTTCGACGTGTTTGAAATACATAAAACATTTGATTTGACTACCCTCAAGGCTGTGGTTGAAGTATTTGAAAAAATGTACCCTTTTGAGATTTTTGAAAAGTAGCTGATTTGACATGTTTATTTACAAAACTGTTTGGAGAAACGAGTCCTTCAATTTGAGTACAATCTCAGCAAATTTTAATTTAGTTTTAAAAGCAGCACAATTTTTCAAAATTCTTAAAATTTTGATTTTGAATTTTTACAATTTTTAAAAAAATACTTCTAATTCTTTTTTTCTTTCTAATTCTTTTTTTTCAATTTCTCTTCCTTTAACGTTAAACATGCAGCACAAAATACAAAACGACCATTTCATTATACGCCGAACATTGCCCTTCCCCCACTCCACCTTTATGACAATGTCTCCGCAACCTATTAAATGCAACATGTTGCCTGAACCTTATCATTTTTCCACCGAAGGGATGCACCGTCTAGCTACGCGTTGTCACGCGCGCACATTACAATAATTAAATATTAATGGCCTTTTCCACGAAGCCCGTCTGCACATCTCCCCACAAAGAGCCGCGCGACAGATGCACGCGTGATATCTCGGTACAATGATGCACAAGAAAATGAAGCATGCCTTTTTCGATCTGCAAGATTTATTCCCATCAGATAACGCGATTGAATCGTTCGACGTTTGCCTTGTCCCCGTCGCAACTGGGACACTCATTGTTTCAAGCACCGCTCGAAACCCCGCGATTTATCGCCCACTAAACTGCTACAATTGCCCGCCGAATAAAATGTCACCGACGGCGCATAATGGTACCCCGTGTCCTCACGCGTCAGCCTTATGAACGGCATTTTTGCGGCATTGTCCGCGCGGAATTTACGCGTCGCCTTGAGCGGCGGAACGGGGCCCGTTGCACAAAATCGCGCGCGCTTTTTCAGACCTTAATCCGCCCGGCGACTCGTTAAATTAATTTCCGTAACGTCACCCGTGATATGAATAATGCCGCGCGAAAAAGCGAGCGAGACGGCGACAGGGCGAAAAAAAGGAACACGCGCTTGCGCCACGCGCGCCATAAATAACGCGCGGCCTTATATTATTAGCGCTTTTTAGCAAGATTTCGTTAATGCGCGCGCCGCGTGATGAAATATTGGCTTTCGTGAGCCACATAAAGGAGCGCCAAGGGCATTATCATGCAATGATATTCGCGTCTAAGCACCTCCGAGCAATTACGCGCTGACGCAACCTGGGAAAAAGCGAAGCACGGGCGCGACTTTCCCAATCGGTTTCCGCCGGCGATTCGTCCTAAGAGTCGATTTTCGCGACGATTTTTGCGCCCGAACGATTTTTGCTACCAATTAGCGAGCCGATTCCCCTTGCGCAACCGATCAAGTGGACGACGTGAAGGGGGGGGAATGTCCGAACCAAGCGAGCTGAAGAGTCAACAAACTTTAAATAGCCCGCCGCCCACCAGATCTCAGAATCACGTCGTAAAACGCGACGAAAAAAGGCCGCCCGCGGCGATCGGGCGGACCGATTTTTCGGCCTCGGAAAACGCGAACGCTTTCGTGAAATCGCGGAGGTAATTGACGGACCGTGAATGATCGATGCAACGCGACAGGCGCGAGCTGCGCGATATTGACAGCGCATTGATTAGAGAATTCTCACGGCACCGTTAAATGCAATCAATCTGCGCGGAAAGCAGGCGAGGGGGATTTACATGCAAAAATCGTTTCCTTGAGTGGTATAGAGTGATGAAAAAGGTTCAAGTGTAAATAGGCGTTCAGTGAAAATTACTGACTCAGGATATGGAATTTTACTGTTGTGTTTATTAAGTTGTCAAGCATATGCGTCGGAAAAAAGTGCAAAAAGTTACACAGATTTGAGAATAGTTAATGGAGAAATGCATCAAACAAATGCAAGTGCATGTTTAGCATTAGACCTTATCGAAGACGATGAAGAATGGAAACGTTCTATGTATGAAGTTACTGCCTGGATGATACCTCGAAGTCTTCGATTTTTGTTCGAATTTTGATGCATCGTCAGCCAGTGCACCCAAAAGATCTTTAGGAGGAATTTTTAATTCTGATATCTGAAGATTATATGAGATGATTCGATCAAAACGTACACGAAAAGAAATGTGCCAGGTAAATTTACCTATTTTTTTAGTTAAATTCTACATGAAATAGGTAAAATTTTACTTGGCTTAAATAAACGACCAGCATTTTTGTCCGTGTAGGAGTCGGAAATCTCATTTATTGTAGATTATAAGCAATAATAAAAATTGTTTGTTTTGTTTGGTAGTGTAATTAAAAGAAGTAACATGACTTATCTTTCTTACATGCACGGAAAAAAGTCGTCATGGTAAAAAACTGAGATCCAAAATGATAGCTCCTTAACTAACCATTCATTAATTGTATTTTTATGTGGATTTCACATGGAAAATCGGTGCTCCTAATCAGTCGACAACTTCAAGTGTCACGACCGCGAATACGTCGTGGAACTTCAAGAATGCGTCCACGGATTTTATCCGTGCATGTTCACGGTTGTCATCAATGCCGACATTCAGTTTTTCGAAGCAAGGAATCGAAACAAACGTTTCGATGTTTTGTAACTGACAGTTCAATTAGACCGTGCTTTATGGTTATACTACCCACTGTCATATTCGGTAAAAACTTTTTGCCGTGTATGTAAATACTAAATTTTTATTCATATTGTAAATATTTAATGTCTATTCTTTAATTATTCTCTATATTTTCGTTTTATCAACCTGAATTTCGCACTAAATTCTGGTAGACAAAATTGTCTTCTAAAACATAACCTCAACAATTATCATTAAATAGTCGACAAAACAGTATGACAAATTCAGCAATAATGCTTCAGAGCATTTCACAAACCTTTCTACTCCATTTCAGTCAAAAATACTTTTTCATGTATCTCAACTTCTTTACCCAGTTTTTCCACCAGATTTACATATTCCACGAACTGATTTGCATTCCTTCATAGAAAAATTTATCAGTCACCGATTTTGGGTAAAATTTGGCTCCCGAAATTTCTCGTACATCTTAGCTGTGAAACGCGACTCAAAACCGTCTAACGGCGTAAAACGCAGTGAGGTGTAAACCGAACGCATTGTGGGACACGCCGTGATAATTTACGTCGGCGTCCGCGCGATATTGTAATAAACGCGATTGTCTCATTCGCGCATTTCCTTAATCTCCCGTGCACAAATAACGGCCAGTTGACAGTAAATTATCAGCGCGTTTATTTCATGTCTTTTTCGCAAGACGTATGGAATGCGCGGCAACGATATGCGCGATACTGACAATGTGATCGTTAAAGTCTCCGCGGCCGCGTCCCTGAGACAATCCTGTATTGAAATCTCCGGCTCGGTGCGTGCGTCTAACGGACAGGTAAAACTAGATTACCATTTCGAATTCCACGTAGGGACACGCCGGGTAATTATAATGCGCGTTTAAGTACTTTCCGCCGAGGCGAATGATAAATGCGCCGCCGCCGTTGTTACATAAACAATGCATAAGAGCATTCCGGCCGCTAATCTAATTCGGAGGAAAGGCTTGAATTATTCATGCGTTAAACAATATTTGTCGAATTTCAGTGTGGGAATATTTGGTTCCGCGATGGTCGAGTGTTTGCGTGGAAGATGCAGAATTCGCGGCGCCTTTGTCGGATGAAAAAAGGGGTTTCGTGTTTTCTCCGGCAATTCTGCGAAGAAAGTAAAAAGGTCCGGGAAAAGTGAAGGAACGCATAAAAGTGGCCGGTTCGCTGAAAAACCTGGAAGCTTCGTGATGAATTATTAATTATTTGGCCAAATTGACACCGTCATCCGGGCGTTCCGTTAAACGCGTGAATAATGGACTCACTTTTCGTGGATTCGGCCCGGTCGAGGCTCGATTAATAACTGACCAAGTGTCTTTTCCGGAGGCTTCGACGGTGGTATTTTCAGTCTCGCCGGTCAGATGAATGAACGCGAGACACGTGGCGTTGTATAATATTTAACTAGCAATTAAGTGTTCCGTGGGCTGAAATGGCTGGGCGATGATGAATTAGCGCTGCTTTATGCTCGTGAAGCAATGACGTTTGATCTAACGAAGTTTTTATTGATTCAGGTTGAGGGAAACAAGTTGAAGCGACAGTGAAATGACAGATTCTTGTTTACGACGACTTTTCTCCGGCTAGAACTTTCGATTTCCAGCTCCTTTCCGCCACTTTAGAGTTTGCTCTTATGGGGAATGATCAAAAGAAAATACTTAATATTGCAAATGAAAAACATTTTTTTAAACATTATATAATTAAATCAGAGGTAACAGTAGTTAAGATTACTATTCGGATTAGTAATACGGGTAATACGGATAATACGGATTACACCCCTATGATAATCTTCTTATTTTCTTTATACTCATATGCTAACATCTGCATTTTTTCACCATTAAAATCCTCACATCTCACATAATCTAGAAGGCTCATTAGATATAAACAAGTAGTAAAATTGTTTAAATAGTATCTTCATTTGTATTACCCAGGTATCTGAATAACATGGTTATTCCTTGCTTTGTCAAGACTAATTTTTTTTTTCGTTGAATACTTCAACTGCCTGGTCAATTCGACCCTAGTCTCTCCTGAGACCTTTCATCGCAAGATTTTCTCCGCTCATTTCAACTAAAAATTCTCCGACTCAAAATTCCAACCCAATCACAGCCAAACTGCTGTCAAAGTCCCTGACAAAGAAATCGCAGAGTTGTTATTGAATGCACAAACTGCCTCGCCGCGTGACGTGTGTCGGCAACGCGGACATGAACGATCCATAACATGAATTCCTGACTCATTGATCGTGGTCATTGACTACCGAACGGGCCGCAAAAATGCGCCAAGGCAACGCGTGCGGCGCGCGGTTTTCAAAACGCGGCGGCCCTGAACGCGGCCGGACCGAAAAAAGACGAAACCGAAGAAAAAACGTCGCGTTGCATGTCGGCGAAATGAATAATTGCGTGCGGCGTCGCCGCGACGTTTCGCATTACGGTGCGTGCGTCGGAAAAATGCTCGTGATTAATTCGTCGCGTTGCCCCGGGACGTTTTTGTCCGGACACGCGCTGATTAATACGTCGCGTACGATTTCGACGCGCGACTTATTAATTACGACGATTCCATGCTGTCGTTTGCTGATGTATCGAGGCGGAAGGATGCAAGAATCGGCGAGACGATGCTGGCGTTGACGTCATCTTCTTGAGACACCTTGCCGAAAGTCATTGAATATAATAGGTATTTGCAGAGACGGACTTACAGAGACTTGGTTTGAGGAGAGACGAGTTGGGAACGCTTTAAATAATTAAAACTATTGCTGTTGATTGCAATCTGTTTAGAGTATTGTTTTAGGAGGGTAAATTCCTTTCATTTGAGTCCAAATGTCCGTGTTTGGAATATTTTCAAAAATGTGATTTTGTTCAAATTAGTAATTGTTGATAATTGCGATATTTTGAGAAAACTCAAAATAATGTAAATTAAAGGATTTTCTATTTTAAACTCAGTTCACTGAGAGGAAAAATTGTTAATTCTTACTGTATTGGTAAGTTAAAAAGGTACTATGTATGAGTTTGGTAATTTCAACTGTAATTACAGTAAGCGCAACTTAATTTTTAGTTTAATGAACACAAATTGCAGTAACTAGAATTGAAATCCATTTAAATTACAGTTGCATTAAACGATAAGCATTTCTCTCAGTGTGGTTAGACTGAAAAGTAAAAAATGACAAATTTACATGTTTAAAATTACTCAGAATCCCTATTTTTAAAAATATTTTGATCATATTTTTGTTCTGTCTTGTTCAAAACATATGTCTTGTTCAAAACATTTTTAAATATGTGCGATGAAATAAAATGATTTTTACATTTCATTTTTCACAAACGTAAAATTAACATGTACCGTGTTACTGTTCACAAAAAGTATCAAGTATGACATAGCTCATGATTTCTGAGTCCATTGCTGATCGTCAATCGACGCGGAAGGATGCAAGGATTGTCGCGCTGATCGCGCCACTGACGTCATCGTGTTGACATATACACACACAGAGATCCACCTTGTCTAATGCCTGTCATTGAACATTATACATATGTATATTAATATGTGCATATATATACGGCTATGCAAATGTTGACTCGGCCGAGAGTGGAGGAAGGGGGAATTCCTTCTTCGGCGGCGGTTCCCCGAATTCGCCAGGCCAAACCAGTCGATGTGTTAATGCCCTGCGCGACTCACTCGGCAAATACACATTTCCATCATTCCGCAGCCATTTATCAAATTTATGGGGAAGTCTATGATAAATTGTGTTTTTTTACCGTTATGAAAAACGTCGGGGGATTATAATTAAGATGTTGCCGTTGCTGCTCGGGGAAGCAGTGGTCACCATTCGGACTTAGACTCGTGAAAATCACGGGACGAGGTTAATGTGTCGCGCCGCGTGAAATCGGAAAGCCGCCCGGAAAAAAGCGCCAAAGCTGACGCAAGAATTGCGCGCGCGACTAATTAATCGCGATTGACCAACGGAGTTGTTTCGCTGCAGTTATGTAGATATGAGTTTTTTCGTGCACTTTAATTCATTCGATTACTCAGGACAGTCGGCGAAGGCACACATTTTTGAGACAGTTCGACGGGTGGCGATAATTGAGGTCTAATGCGGCTAATCGCTGACGAAGTTAAAACGAGGAAGAGGACAAATAGTCGAAACAGTTCTTCCAAAGGTGCTAAACGGTACTGTAACGGTAGCGGAAGGTAAGAAGACCAGAAACGGTTATTGTAAAGCAGTTTAGCACTCTGAGAAAACATTCCAGTCAATTTTACTATATCATTTAGCAATTGCAACTTATTGTATTCTATTGGTACACAATTAATATAGCTTAGAAGAATTCTCCAAAAAAATGATACACTGAGCAAAAATAATACGATTTTTCAACGAACAATGCATTAAATTGAATCCAAACTTTTGTGGATTAGATAGTCCGTTAAGCATGCATAAACAATAACTAAAAACTAATTAATAGTTCATTTAAAACTAATCGCGTGTTATATATACAGAAATTAAACTTTTTTACTTAATATGGCATTTGATTTTTTGTTCTTCTTAGTTTTCATATAAAACAAATGAAACTGATGTAAATGTATGGAACGATAACTGAATAATTTTCAAGGTTACAATTTTGTAAATGTTTATTAATAGAATACTTATCTCGGTACATTTTGCGAATGATTTTCCAAATGAGTGGCAAACTTTATTCAGTATTCAGTAAACCTGATCGAAAACTCATTTCTCACATAATTAACGATTTCTGCCAACGTGACACCCACGCAATAAAACGCGGCGCAACTTTTTCTCGAAAAAAAGTCGCCGAGCCTTTCTCTCTCAGGATTTTTTTCGAGTCCCTTCTCGCTGAAAAAATCCGTGGATCGTGGCGCGGAATGCCGGGACAATGGCCGCGTGGCGTCAATGAATGCAATCGCGTTTGGTTTTCGCGATAATGGCATTCCTGGAGGTGTCGTCCATGCGGCAAAAAAGCGCAAGGCCTCGCGTTTTTCGGCGCGCGAAACAATCGTGCGGTAAAACAATCGGTCGCGCGGTGTCTTTGTTCTCGGCGAACTTGCGCGCGCGTCGAATCGGTCGCCGATTGATCAAGGGCACCGGGCGGGGTTACCAAGACGCCGGCTTTCGCTCGCAGTTTTGTGCAGTTCGACCGATTCCACGAATTTTGCGCACTTTCTCCAAACAAGACGAACGCAAAATCACGCCGATTGAACGGTTATAGTGCATTTGTATGTTAAAACCAACACTGGAAAGAAGATTTAGTAAAATTCCAATGCTAACGGGGGAAAACGGATTCCAGATCGGTTCTGTATATTTTACATTAGAATCTAAAATAGTTTACAGATTTATCTGTAAACTATTAACTATTATAAAAGGCAAAATGAAACATCTTGTGGAACACAATTTGCTTTTACTTAGGATAAATGAAATAACAATGTATAAATATATATATTATGTGAGTCAAAAGAAATTGTTAATATATATTTATACACATGTAGCAGTTTCAATTCATTTATTAAGAGACATACTTTAAGCAATTAAGAAACTTGCTTTATAAAATATATAAAAGATGGCTGTGAACATCTTATTTTTAGTGAAGCTTACAGCTTCTTAGCGAAATTTGAAATGCTTCGCTTATATTATCACGATTTGTCCGAAATGTCCAGTAGAAAAACCTAAATGCAACTTTGATGTGAAATATTTGTCAACGCTGGAAAATACGACGTTGGAAGGATACGACGTGGAATGTCCCAAAAGAGTTACAGTAAATTCACTGTGTTTCCTGTAAAATCACTATAACATTCTTTATAAATTAAAATTATAATGTGAATTATTCTATTTTCAGAAGGGTTTCACTAAAATCGTTTATTCGCAATATTAAGAATCTAAAAAAAATAAAGATTTTGTAATGTCTTTACCTGTTTCATTCGTGTAAAGTTAATTAATACGGTGTTTTTAAACTGAGAGCTGATTTGCACATTTTTCTGAAAAGTATGCACAATCGTTCGACTGTTTTTGCGCATCGCGAAACCAAAACTTCATAACACTCAATCAATCCGATAAACGGCTCTAATTGACGAACTAACGAACGGCGTTCAAATAGTATAAACTCGACGATTTATAAGCCGATCTTAACCGCACAACAGCGCCTCGTTAGTGCGACTTAATTTGCAGCAACTTCAATTAAAATACACGCAAAACAGGCGCCAAACAGGAAAAAAGCGCGCGTCCGATTGTTGCATTGTATTTTATTTTATAGCGCTTTTGACTTATTGCGCCAACCGATACCTCATTGTTCGCAACTTGTGTTTTAACGGTCGCTAAATATCGGCTAAATATCGCGCGCGCGTGAGTCGGCGCAGTAAACCGTGTTAATTGGCGGACCGCGTGACACGCGATTTCCCGCCGAAAGATTTGTCTTTCGAGCTGGAACAATGCGTTGCGATTTTTCCGCAGTGTCGAACGCAAGATCGATCGCGCGCCCGAGAGGAATGTTCGCTCGGCGGACGCGTTCGCGGATTAACGCGCGATTTGCGATCGTTATGCGCTCACGCTGTCACTTCGTGTTAACGAGAAGTTACCGTTGGCCAATTTCTTTCTCGCGCGTCCAAGCGTCACTGTTACCTGCCCGCGACAAATCTAATTACACTCATTCGCGAGATTGAGCGAGCTAGTTTTGATCGTTGACGTTTTTGTCGTATTTTTGTGGGTCACTGGAATAGTTCATTCACAAAAAATTTTAGTATTTCCAAGCATTAAATTGTTGGTTTAGGCATTAACCATGAAATGTAGTTAAAGTAACTATTGTGTGGGATCCCGTTCTGGAATTTGTCCTTTTTGCTCTTATAAATTCTGTATGCATAAGAGCATCTATTTCTCTCAACATATCGGAATCTCATTCATTGTATTGCAACCATTCATTGCATTGATTTCAGTAAATCTATATAATAAAACATCAAAAATTGAAGAATGGAAGAAATAGAAATCAGATTCTTTCGAAAACAAGATTTGAATTGTAGCACTACTAGTTCGGCCGCTAATAAGTGTTTGTTTGTGTGAGTAAAGATAAGCTCGATACTGACCACGGCGTGAATGCGTTGTCCGAAAAAAGATTAGATCGCTCACGATACTGGACGTAATAGTGCGTGCGAAATCCAGTCAAATTATTTTAAGTAGCTCGGGCAACTAGGTTTGGTTTAACATCGACCTCGGTATGTAAAGCGTTGTTGGAACCAAGATTGTGACGCAAATATTTTTTTATTTATGTGAATTTGTTCATAGAAAGAGGTTAGTTAACCGATTTTGTGTCCAACAAAACTCATCATTCCCACGTGGAAATTTACCATCAACCCAGCCTTGGCCCAAGCTAGCGACGGTGGTCCAAGAATCGAATGAAACGCGAGAAGCCTTTGAGTCGTTACTCCAAAAAAACATTGGCCCAAGACTGACAGCCAATTCTGGCCCAACCCATTAATATGTATAAAAATATCTAAAAAAAGTTTTTTTGGGATAGTGTCGTATAATTTAGGGAATCTTAGGTAACAACCTTCTCTACCTTGTTTTTTTAATCATTTTCTGAAATGTAATCGCATCGCGAAAGCTCGTGGGGGCCGATTCACCATTTTTATCCCGCTACCCCCTTTTATTGGCTTTTTATTTCCAATAAATACAAGTAATGCAAGTTAAAAAAAAATGTCGCATTTAGTATGACATATTCAATGGATTACCGAGCAAAATTTCAAATATGATTTGGGAATGTTTTGTACTTTTATGATATTGCAAAATTCACAATATTAAAAAAAATGTTACTATAATACTTTCTTAGAATGTGTTGGAAAAATAAAAGTAGTAAAAAATGTAGAAAAACACGCATAACACGTGCGTTTTGTAAAAACAAACAAATTATGTTGTTAAATTGTCTTCATCGATAAACAGCTGGAAGACCGAAAGGCTTTGCAACGTGACTGCGATCGAACCGGCTTGGAGACGTACTTTGCTTAGTCGTGGCTAAGCAAATATCACTTGTACCACGCTGATTGCGCGTCGCACACGAAAGTCATGAAAAAATGAAGGTTTTCCGAGGCTCATCAACGATGTTAATTGTAACTCATTCGCAATGCAAATACCGTACATGCAATAAACCGATCGCCGCGTGAATAGTTACACGCGCTGCGCTTGTGTGCGTCGCAAATAAATATATCAACTTTATTGTATGTGTAATTAAGCTGCCGGCTTGTCTGTTTTATAAATACGTTGCGCGCTTGCAAAATTTGCGAAACCTTGTCTCGGATTTCCACGTTTAAATTCATTCCACCGGCGATTCTTTTATTTAATTTTTCCCGTCGTTGTCATGCGCGTGCGCACGTGGAAAAATCGAGCCGCTCGACGGAAAAACATTGTAAACCGACAGGCAATTGGCACAATGGCGAATAATTCAGTTGTGTCCGTAAGTGTCAATGCCGAGTCGTTGCGGGTGTCAAAATTGAGACATTACGGTTATGAAAGGAAGGCTTTGCGGTGTTTGCACATTTACGTGCAGAACCGATGTAAGTAACAGCATAAAATAATAAACGACATGGGAGTGTACGAAAAGATAACAAGCGATTGTAATTATTATTAGTTGACCCAATAGGTGAAAAAATCGCGCAGAAACGGTGTATGAATAAAACCGAGCGTTTGCCGTTGATTCAAAGGTGGAGCGCGAATGCGATATAACCACACCTGAATTCAGTAATAGTCGTGAAATGTCCCGAACGTATCTCGCTCTATTTACACGTTGCGCGGTTTTATGTGCAAATATTAACGGGATAATGAAAAATTACTTACGTTCGCCCGATATTATTCCCACAATGTTTCGCACGCGCCAATTTCGCGGCGAAGCACCGCTGATTAATACGCGGCATTCGGAGAAGGTTGGTTTAGAAAAGAGTGCTCAGTGAAAGCGACGGATTCAGCGATAGCGCCGTTTGTTTATTTGTTTTTCCCGTTTTTGTCGTGACGTAAATAATATACCATTAGCCGCTTGTCGAGTGGAATTCGCGAGAAAGATTCGAGAGAAAATAGAAATGGAAAAAAATCGATCGATTGAAATTACGGGTGATTATGGAGACGACAGAAAAAAATGGGAAAAGTCAATTGGCGATGAGCAATTTTTTTTTATTGTTCGTGTTGATCGTGATTATCAAAAGGTTGGTTGAAATTAGGTCGTGGGATATCGATGAAGAGTAGTAGAAAAATTGCTTTAGATTGGAATTCGCGGGAATGTGTTTACATTTGTCGAAGAGTTTGTCTTGTTATGCGTCAGACGGTGTTAGAGTGCAAAGTTGGGATCTACCCATAGCCTTATTTCAACATCAGTGGAAACATTGAAATGGCATTGTTTAACATAACAATAGCTCGACGTTGTTCCGTAAGGATTTTTGTAATGGAAACAGCCTTGTCATTACGACTATGTCGGATGACAAAGATTTAAAATATTCAATTTACAAGGAAATAGTTAAGTTAACAAATGTTCATGCAATTTTTAGAGTGCATTTTTTACAAATAAGATTTTTAAGCATGACTTATTTGTTACCTTTGAGACGATTGTTGGATACCTGCATTTTAAAGGCATGAAAAAATACGTTCTTCACATTTAGCAGACTTCTGCAGAAAATTTTATTTATTGATTCAAACTGTTGTTGGCAACGAACGTGTTTTATGTAATTGAAAAAGTATGTTCTTTGTCTGTGGTGGCAGTGATAAAACAGTTCCAATAATTTATTGAAAGTATTGAAAAAGTTAGTTTGCAAATATTGGTACACAAGTCAACATATTGCGAAAGGCGCGTTAAAATGTCAAAATTTACTTTGTTCTCATAGGCACTGTATACCTCTGCCGTGCATGTACTTCGTTCTTAATATCTATAATCTCTATAAATGGCGCGATTAAATTATTCTTTTTCACACTTCGTTCCCTGCAACAGCCCAGTCAATTTATTCTACCTCGTTTTAATGCCAAATCTCATTTTTAAGATACTTTATCCGATTTATAACTCATTTAAAAACATGTTATTTCTTTCAGTAATGTTTGCTAGGTTTCTAGACTGAAAATTATGGCATTTAAATATCATCATCGAAAAACATGAAAACATTTTTTTTATTTTGTTTTCAGCGATATATATTTTTAATTCAATCTTAATTGAACGGGAACGGTACATCAAACATTATTTTTCTAAAATCGTTCATGACCGAATTTCAATCACGCTTTGTCGGTGAAGAAACTGGGTGACCAGTAGTAGACCTTGTTAGAATTTCCGGTTATTTCCCGGTTTCCCACTCAAAAACGCCATTTTTCCTGGTCATCCCAAAATTAGTTTGGAACACCACTATTTTTGGAAATTTTGTTTAATAAAGCATTTCCCGACTTTTCTGTAAGGGTCCTTTCAAAATTTGGTTAAAAATAGAAAAAAATGTTTGTCCTGGAGTAACAAATTCTACTAAAAATACTTTCTTTAAGGCAAAACATATTGGCAAAAACCTCTCAACTTACAAAAACCGTTTTGTAGAAGAAACATTTCTTTCGACATTTTTATAAAGGCTCCAGCGACATTGCCACATTAAAAAAATGAAAAACCTATATATTTGTTTTCGAATAACAAAAGCGCAGTTCGCTACACTGGAAAAAAGTACCCAGTCAACACTGTGATTCGCAGGGATATCACTGCGATTTCACATGTGAGCCGCATGTGAGCCGCATGTGAAACGCATATGAGCCGTATGTGATTGGAAACAGGAGTGGTGGGGGCCCGAGACAAGGCACGAGCGCGGAAGCCCAACCGGGCACCGATCCGGCTTCCCCGAAAGCGCCAGAATCGGGCATTAGCGCGGAAGCCAGACCGGGCCTTGACGGGGCTTCCATGATAGCGCCCGAATCGGGCATGAGCGTGGAAGCCCGACCGAGCCCCGTCGGGGCTTCGGCGATAGAGTCCAAGCCGGGCACCTACGTGGAATCCCGATGGTGTCTGACTCCCGGTTATTACTAGATACCGAACAAATTGGGCGCTTGTGAAAAAATATTACGCATAAAGACACCGACCCTGTCCCTCACCAGGTTTCCCCTACATCGCCCTAATCGGGCACGAGCGCGGAATTCCGGCTGGGGCCCGGACGGTCTTCCACGCTCGTGCCCGATTCGCTGTCGGGGATACCCGATGGGGGCCCGGTCGGGCATCCGAGACAAAGCCCGAACGGGGCTTGAGTGCGAAAGCCCGACCGGGCTTCGGCGACAGAGCTCAAGCTGGGCACCTGCGAGTGGAATCCCGATGGTTTATGACTCTACGTGGAGGAACATTCGGACGTAGATTCGACGTAGATTCCACGTCGAATCTACGTGTTTTAGAGGTGTGTCTGTTAGGGCATGACCAAAACTCGACTTTCTTAAACCGCTCCACAAACTGACCAATATTTGGCCTCATTCGAAGACCTAATCCAAAAGACCATCGACTTAATCTAAACCAACTGTAGCTTCATTTGCTCCAATGAATTATTAGCCACATCATTTGACCCTAAAGACATTTGTTTATCAAAGCGCCGCCGCCACCTTAACGAGCCTCCGAGGCTCTAATTGCCCGATACGGCGTTTTTTCCGCCTCGACCCTGCGGCCGCCGAATCCAGCCCGGCGATAACTTTTTTGCCGCCGAATCCACAGGTCAGCGCGCGACTTGCCAAGTCTCCGTCGGCGCTTTTCGGCGACAACAAAAAGCTTCGTCGTCGGGCGCCGGGGTCAAGTTCGGTCGCGCGGACAGACGCCTGCTTATCGATCATTCGATAATTATTCGCGCCGCGCTGCGGAATGGTGTCAAACCATGCGCTCCCGGGCCGAAGCACATTAAGCAAAAAAAAGAAAGAAAAACGATGAAAAACCGATTTAAAGTGACGTCGACCTGAGCCCTATCGGAAATTGCATTGTTGTATCGAGAAAGATTTGAAAAGTGGCGGGAAATGAATGCGTTTTAGGGCACAGAGGGCGCAGAGATCGGCGCGGAAGAGTTCGACTGAGCGGGAAGGCGGCAGAGTGTGTGGAAGAGTCGTTGAGAAGTCGCGCCTTTTTGAGTGGTATTTTGTGCAGACGAGTTCGGGCTAATGTTCATAGAGTTGTGGAGGAGTTGTTCAGTTTAAACCGTGCAGAGTGTGGGAAAAGTCAGAAAATCATTGTTCGATTACTACTTTCTTTTTAATTAACAAAAAATCCGTTCGCGCCAAATCGCCAAATCAAACTTCAGCTATCGATTCGACATCACCTTAATATATGAGTAAAACATAAACACGGAGACAATACCTGCATTGACCAATATCGACGCCTCGAAAGAATAACACCGTAACTCAAATGTCACTTTTTTACTTTGTAACCTAAGATAACCTAAGATTTTTTACACTTGAAACAAATAACAAATTGTCTATCACTTTTTAATTTTTACTGTTTTTTAAAATGAATTCTACATACATTTTATAAAATGTTAATTAAAACTTCCCCTTAATTAATTTAAAATAATAATTTTCTTCGATTAAAAAATTTTTGAATTCCACCTCTTCTTCATTAATTTCACAAATTATTTTTTTAGATTTTTCTTGTTTTTTGGGTTCTACCTCTTATTAATTAATTTAATAATTTGTTTCGATTTTGTTTATCCTTGGGTTCCAACTCTCCGTATTTAATTGAAGAAATTAATTTTTTTTCGATTTTTCTTATTTTTGGGTTCCACCTATCCTTAATGAAGCGTGCAGGCTGGGTTTGATTAACCCAGTTCGCGCGATTCCGAATCGAGTGCGAATTTCGAGAGTCGCACTGGAGGTCCGGCGACGCTGGTCCCGGGCGGCGAGTCAATTGAGTCGGTGAGGGGGGGAGGGGTGCATTTTTGGCCCGCGCGGCGCGGAAGTTTGGCAGATCGTTCCGGGCGAATTCCGCGATTGTTTCGGCGTCGGCAAATTGTGGACCATTGTCGGGGTAATGGTCCGCGGAATGGGAGTCGTTTAGAGGCTGTTTTCGGGGAGAGATGGGGGTGTTCAGGAACGCGATGGAAAGCGGTTATTTTTGGGGGATAGGTGTTAACTTTAGACGTCAATTGTTTCAGAAGATTAGAATGTTGAAAACATAATTTGAGAGCAGAAAAACTGACGTTGAAATTTAGTTTTGTAACAGTGGATTGTACAAAAAGTAGGTTTTTTTTGGAAGAAAATTAAGTATTGAAATATTTAAAGCGTTCTTAAAATATTGAAAAATGGGAGACCAGAGGGGGGAAATGATTAAAAAATTTATGGTTATTGGTCGAGGTTTTACTTGAACTTTTCTTCTTGAATTTTAGGAATTTTTTTAGTTTCCTATAAAATTGTTTGAAAACTGTTTCTTTAAATGTTAATCTAAGCATTAATTTTTAAATGCACAACATCGTCTTAATAATATTGGAAGCATATCACAATTATCGTGCAATTTTGTGAGTATTTATGTCATTCTACGATTCTGGTTATTAGGGTAGAAACTGATAAAACTGGGTAGATAATATCAATCAATGAAGACAATTTGCATCCGTTTCTTGGTCGCTGTTGTCTCGCAATATTCGGATCACAGCAGATACAAAAAGAATGCTGTTGCACCTAAATGAAAAATATTCCAAAACCTTTTCACAGGAATATTTTTATTCATTTTCAAAAATTTATTTCCATACAATAATTTTAGTTTTCTAATAAGTTATATAGATGCCCAATGATTTAACGACAATTCATATTACATTATTAACAATGATTGATTTATTGTATATCTTTTTGCACGATGATTAGAACACAACACCTGTGAAGACTAATAGGTTTTTCTACACCCATTTCTAACTATCCTCGTTAACATCACTTGCATTGGCAAAAGGTGAAAGAGGGGGGGGGCGAGATAAATTGTTTTTGGGGGAAGAGGATTTGGGTTGGAAAGTAAATTG
>JABFPB010002472.1:0-20042 GCA_022817645.1 Ceratoteleas bidentatus
TATAGTAGTTTATACTGTTTTGGAAGCTTCGTCCTCGAATTACTATACAGCACTTTTTGATGCAATTTTTCTTTGTTCCGAATGCCAAATGTTCCGAATGTGTCTAATCGAAGCTGCAGCCATTATCCGGAGAACGCGACCCGAAGTACGAAGCGTTCGGGTCGCGCATCTGGCCGGCTCCGCGCGAGAACTTATAAAATTGTCATAACGAGACACGAGAAAACAATTGGCAAAACAGAATCGCCGGAAGCTGTTCGCTCGATGATAATTGTTACGGCCGGGACTCGTCGTGCGGCGCGCGTAATTCTGCCCCGAAGCGCTCGTATCCGGTTCCTCATTGTTACTGTTTTTCCGCGTGGCTACGTATGTTCGCGCCGCTCGGAAGCGACGGTTCTTTCGCCATGTCCGCTCGCCCCAATTAGAGTGCCCAATATCGTGCTTTCCTGGACATTTTCGCGGAGGCAAAATAAAAAAAATTTCTTCATTAGTTCGGCGATTTGTCTTGCGACGGGTTCGAGGTTAGGGAAGGAGATAACCGTGGATATAATTTTCAAGGTATCTCGGCGGAAGGGAAAAGGGAGCTAGAGCCGCTCGGATTTTCGTTATCGGCAATCGTCTTGTCGCGGGACGTCGCTTCTTCAAGGATCGTCGCTGGGTAATGTGTGGCGGCTTAATACGTATTGACGTCACGTCCGGGAGACAATGCTGGAGTCGGCCAACGACGGTTTCTTATGCGCCAACCAGCCATGATGTATCGCCGGTGTTTATGAGAAAAGTGCTCCGATGAAAGAAACATTGAGTGCCAATCTATCTGAGCTTGGCATTATGACAAAGTGCCGCAGGTCCTGCTCCTTTTTCTAAGGAGCGCACGGGTCATCGCTAATATTGGACGCGAAGAAGAATCGGGTGACGGTGCGGGGGTTTGAAGAAAGTCAGTGCATTGTGGAGCAAAGTAGGCGGAGGGGAGGGAGTGGGGTCGGGCATTTTGTTGAGTAGATTATTTAAGGCAACTACACTATGAGAAATGACATTGTAAACGGAAGTCAACGATGTAGTTTTGAGAACCAAAATATTAGTTGAGAGAAAGAAAGGTTTTAACAATAAAATTTCTTCGTTATTAGACGTAGACTAAGAAAACAAATTCCTAAAACATCACGAATTCTATTCGTAAAGAAATAAGATACATTTCGGAACATATCTTTCTTAGTTTAATTTACATGTTACACTGAATTTGTATACTGAAACTTTTTAAATTTTGCAAATCTTCATTAAAGGATTTATATTGTGTATCATCACGGTGTTACTGATTTTCAAATTCATCATCAAAAGATGAAATTACCACATAATATTAGTAGTAGGCTACACAATATATTTAAAAATTCAAATTTTGTGGTATTTGTTAATATTTACTTTGAAATATTAACTAATGTCAAGAAATGATCCAAAATAAACTGTTTGTCTCAGAAAATCTCTTTCACCTCGGTGAAATGTATCTTTCCAAAAGATTATAATTAATTCAAAAACAGAAATTACTCGAATCAAACGTGAAATGTCTTTCATGCAGCGAGCAAACAATCTCGCCCCTGGATATTCACAACGTGTCATAACAATGAGAAACATGGAAAGCGCACCAACTCCATGACAATAGACTTGCTGTTTTCCCCTTAAAAAGTATAACTCCTCCAAGGGTACTTCCCACAAAATTACCCTCTAATCCTTCCCTCAATCTTTTCTAGTGCCCTATTGTGCGCCCCATAAATACCAACACATTGTCGACGAATCCGCGTATAATTATCATTCCTTTCCCTTTTATGTATGCTCAGGAGCTGTCTGGCTAAATTGGCTGCACGTGGAAATCCAATTCTAACTAGGTCAAAATTTATTAATTCAGCTCTTAATAGATTATCCCGATTATAACTCGATTCCGGCTAATTACACATTTAACTGTATCCTCTGCCCTAACAAGGCAATCCTGTTGTGACCTGACTCCAGTTAATGAAGTGCCATTTATTTATTATATGGAGCCATCTCTGCAGCTTCGCTCTAACTTACACATGTTGTCACGTTCGCCGGATTTGCCTATATGCCACACGCAATTCTCACAATCATCCTACGGATCCCGAAAACCTTTACCGATTTCCCGCGCAGTGTACAAACATCGTCGAAACTCGAATGCCGCAATTTCATTAAAATCCGCGAAGCCGGGCCCGACGAAAAACACGACGATTGCCGCGCTGAAAAACAAAGGCGCGGCTGAAAGTTTGTCGAACGCAAAGTGCATTTTGACGTTGATGTTGCAAAGTATCAAAGCGCCGCGCATTTCACTGCTGAATTAAGAAAAAAAGATGTCGAAACAAAAGCGCCGCGGCGAGGGGTCAACGCGAACAATTGACGGTAATCTATCTAGATGGAAATGCCTGGTAAGATGGAAAAACGTCCTTTTTATTTCTTTCAATTTTGTTTCTACTGCGGAAGCTTTCGAGTTTGTCCTCGCTTTCGTTGTCGCCGTCCTCTGTCATCTCTCTCGTCGCCGTCCGTCTCGTCCTTTTTTCGTCGCCGAAAACCACGTTTGTCCGGCGTCGCTTCAGGCACGCGATGAATCTTTTCTACTGTCGTCTATGTAAAGTTAGTTTCTGTATACGCTGAATGGCGCAAGCGGAAAGAACCCGAAGAATTCGAAAGCAATCAAGGCTGAACGAGCTACTTGTGCCGCACGAATTGTCGTGCCGGGGTTATTTCGCGTTTTTCAATTTTTCCCTCGCAGTTATAACTTGTTGAGTGGGACAAAAACCGGGTGACGCTTAATGTCGATTGAAAGCCGACTTGAATTGAATTCTCAGTGAGTTTGGCGGCAACTTATTGAGCCGCTTGATGGAATGTCTAATTGTTTGACCGGCAATCAAAAAAGCTTTTGGTCGCGTTGTGAAATTTATGGAGAAAAGTAGACTTTTCGTGACGGGAAAAGTGAGGAAAAGAGCCTCAAGAAAAAAGTTTGTCCAGCTAATATAGAGGTAGAGGCAAGTTTAAGAAATACTAAAGAATACTGCCAAGTACTTTGATAGGCAAAGGAGCTAGTAACTAGATAAATATGTCGTTAGTAACTTAAAGGTATTGGTTAGTTGAAGTAGGTAGTAGTTTTTAAATAAAATGTAATTAATGTTGTTAAATATGATTCCATCAGATCTGAATTAATTTTTTAACGAATTTTGTTTACTTTATTACGGGTAAACATTTTTGCTGGTGGAAAACTTTTGTTGTCGATACGAAAAATTGGACCTGCAATGCGCTGCCATTTTGTCCCTGACCATCAGCTTTGGTTGTCTTTTTTAGATACTTATGTTACAACTTCATAAGATTTTCATATTTAACTGGATGGTGCAAATTATTAAAGTGTATAAAGTTAATTTGTATATAAGGACTAATTACGGTATTTACTTAATTCATTAATAATTTAATTATTGCACACACTAAAAAAAGGAACATTGCTTCAAGTATATTTCACTTGAATCAAGTATATAATATTCTCAAAAATATTGATAATATATTTCACTTCGTTTAAGTGAAATATACTTGATTGAAGTAGACATGTGATAGTTTCAAGTAAAATATACTTGTTTCAGTGTATTTAATTTATATGAAAATCCAATAATACAAGATTGTATACTTTTAATGTACGTTATTCATCAAATAAAATATCTGAATTCAGTACATAATTATTCCTAGAAAAATAGATATATTATACCTTGACATAAAAATAATCAGTGATATTAATTTTACAGAACTGAATTTACAGTGTAAATAGATGAGTTTTATTATTCTCAGCACTCTTAAAACAATCTTTTCATCATGAAAGGAATCGTTTCATACTGAAAAGATTTTCCGCTGAATATATTGACAAAAAACTAAATCCTATAATAAAAGGAATAGTTTTAACACAAAACTACTACCTATTCAGTTTAAAATAAATTCTTCCAATTTAAAATTAAGTTGTATTAAGATAAATGGATTTTCACAAAATTATTACAGTCTTTTCAACATAACATGAAGACTTTTAAGAGTGAGTGTTTCCAGTAAGTGAAACTAGAAACTAGATCTAACTATTCACCAAAGCAAGCCAATTTAAACTATTTAGTATTTAACCATTGACATGACAATATACACAAGAGAAGTTGAACTAGACATAGCTTTCCCAATGTCTGTCCAAAACTATATATAAAATTGGTCACATTTTCAATTGGGGTGGTTTTTGAGGATTCTTTCCGAGCGACTGGCAAACTCGACATCAATGAGACGATTGGAAGATTTGTGTTTTGCGAAAACCGTCTTAGTATAATAAATTAAGATCATTGCGACGTCTCAGGCGAAAGATAAAGCTGCTTAGGATATTTTCGCGAAAATTGCGGACAAAAGGACCGCGCGCGGCAAACGAGCGCTTGTACACTCAGAGGAACAATGGAGGATACTCTTGACATTATCGTGCGTTTTAAATGGATGTAGATGTTATCGCGGCGGGGTACGTGAATCCGAGTGAATTCTTACGCAGATAGTGTCCCGCGCGCTGCGTAAACTATATTTAATATCGTTATTAGTGTTTTTGTCGGACGCGGCTGCGAGTGATTATTATAATCTGCTTAATTGTATTTGTCCGTGGAACTTTGTGTCGCCATAAATAAGACGCGTTAAGTTGTTTTCGGTACAGCTGAGTAGCTATCGCGATCGGCGAACTTCTTTTTTTTCGGGCGTCTTAACGGTAGAGCCGAGATAAAGAGTACTAATTTGCAGTTGATAGCTGTACTTAATTACGGGGAGTTACTAATTTCGAACCGATTTCTTTTCTCGAACGTAAATCCCGTAATATTTGTCTTGCCTTAAAATATTAAGAAGTTTCGAAGTTAGAATTTATGAAATCAGAGGTAAACGTGAGGATTTATGCAATAAATACGGTATTAGTATGTAGCCGCCTGCGATTTAATATTTTGTTATACATTATAAATATGATGATTTGCTGTAATATATTATATTTTCAATTACTTTGCAAATACAGAGCAATTTATATAGAATCTAGAATCTTGAATCGACTGCTGTAGATAAGAGAGTTTGCAGAAGTAACAACAATTTGTACTTTACATTAAGTAATCAAAATGATTCAATGAAAACAATAATCAAACAGTATATTCTCTGACTTGTTGACGAAAAGACGAAGGTTGATTTTATCTTATACGAAGCTTTCTTACATTTTTCATTTTGAGTGCTACATACTTTTCATTTCTACACCAGAACAGAAATAAATCTCAATGTATCACTTATAGAAATGAAATCTCCATTGTTCTAAAATTAGGTATTTCCACCACATACAATACTTGGATAAGAATTTAATTTCTTTTTTAATAATTTCATTGATTTTAATTACTTCAAAGTTTTTAATTAAAAACTATCTCAAACATGCAATTTCAAAGTCAAGTTTCATACATTCTAAACACATGTCCGACATACAACTGCCAGAACACTTTAACCTGCGACCCGATAAAACAAAGTTCCAAACCTTTATCCGTAATCACGTATCTCTTAGAAACACTTTTTCCGACTTGCCCGAATTGACAAAAAGCAGTTCGAGATATCGACAAAACCGTCCGCAAAAGTTATCTTTCGGTCCACGTGAAGGTCTCCGCAGTAGCCGGATATCAATTTCCGAAATTCGGGATATCGATTTTCAACTCCGAGTTGTTAACATTAAGTGACTGACTGCATATTAACCACTCGAAATTGCCATCTTTGAGTTTCTCGAAGTGATTACCTCTCGAATCAATAATCCCCCAAGGAACCGACTCCCGCGAGTCCCCCTCCGCGATGAGTAATACGAAAAAGAACCCTAGTAGAAAATGTGATGTGGCAAACCACATAGACATGTGGGCCTTATCAGGATTTGATATGGCAAACATCAATAGGGGATTCCTGATGAAAACCATATAAGGTTCCAGTCAGGTATCCTGATAAGGCACTGAGTTGAATGTAACGGTGAGCAATCAGGTGACGTGGCCCTGATGTGGCGTGCCACATCAGGGCCACATCAGGAAAACTGATCATGCCCTGATCAGGTCATTTTGGTATGGTTATGATGGGCAACCTGATTATGGTCTTAGCAGGTTTTGGTCAGGAAACCACATAATTTGCTAAGGTTATCAGGTCCTGATCAGGTAATGATAAGGCAAGCCACATCATATTGTGGTAATAAGATAGGCATACCGCGATCACTCGTGTATAAAATATTCCAACAGCTCGGGGACAAGACAAACTGCAAACTGAGCATTGAGCGTTCAATTCCCGTCTCAGTCATTGTATTTTTTTTTGGCACATTGGAAGCCTGATCAGGTTTCCTTATCATACCACATCGATTCCTACCGTTATATCAATGATGAGGGCCTGATGTGTATGCCTGATGAGTTTCTGATCAGGTAATGTGGCATCCTCATAATGCCCTTATCTCAGCATCATCACAATTTTTACTACGGAAGCGTTCGCGCGCTGACCAAGAAACATCACGTCGTAAATTCGGCGCCCGGAAACTCGTTCGGTTTCAGCTGCAGGACATTTCAGCGCTGTACGAAAATAAATTATGCGCTCTAAAAGCGTCTAATGAACATGCCTAAGTGCAACGCCATTGGTCCATAAATAAGCGAAGGTTGCACTTTGATTGCGCGCCGCTCGAATGTAAATGTAAACAATTACGAAAACGCAACACAATGGCCCGGGTCGACGTGTACAATTCGCGGCAATGTAACAATTCAGCAGTTTCGTTCGGCGAAGTTTAAGAGGCCGGGAAAGCGCGTCCCTGGCCGATATATTATTCAGAAACGGCTTTGGGTCATCAAAGAACGCCGTCGCGGTGGAAATTGAGCTGAACGTTTGCGCCGGCCGGACCGTATCGATGCCCGAAATAAATGCTTAGCCCGCAAAATGACAGGAAACAAGAACGGCGACGTCGACGTCGCCGAATTCAAGACGTATTTGCGATGAATTTCGGTCGCGGAATATTCATGAGCGGCTCTCTGGGCACTGTTCTACTTCCATTCACGGGAGACACAGATGGCCCGGCTGAAGCGACGGGGTCAGAAAGCGTTCGCTTTACGAACCGGCAAATCCATGCAGATGAGAGCGCGCAACAAGAGGCGGAGAATCAAGCCCACGCTTCAATTAGCCAAAGTGCACCCCTAAATCTGACGCGATACAATGCGGTACGAACTCACCGAGACAACCGGTTGCACGCCACGATGACACTTTGACATTTTACTTGGCCCGGCGTTGTTGCAGCGACGGCGAAAAACAGCGTGAATCGAAACACGCTTTCGGTGCACCAATTTTCTGAAATGGCGTGGCGGCTTGGGTTTTGGAACTGAGGTCTACTTGGAGATGCAGGGTCGGGGGATGGGGAGATTTTGCTTTTATTTACTTTTTGGTGGGAGGGGGAGAGGGTCTCGGGGCAATTTGTTTTATTGGAAAGAAAGGTTGATAGTTTGGGAAGGATTTTTATGAGGAGTTTCGGGTTATCTTTTGTTGTGACGTTTTGTTGCGGATTGCGGATGGGGGGAATGAAGTTGGGAAGAACTGTTTGCTTTACACACCACTATGATTTTAGTGGCGATAGCCTTACTTGGGATTTGGAGGTCTTTGTTTATTATATGCAGAAAAAGTGTCAGGACAATTTTGCGAATGGTTAGTAATAACGGTACGTTAATAGACGTTGTGAACTGAAAGCGGGGATATTTCAACGAGCAAATGCAGCAAAATGGAATTGCAGTGATTATGAACACTGCAAATGGAACCGTGTAGATTTCACAGATAATTAGTACATCTCAGAATTACTCGAAGTATCGCATTATATGTATTGTTATATACATGCATAAAGCTGTGAGTTGTTCTCGTATCACTCGAGATGGTGTGATACGAGAAATGTTAAAACGTATTTTAATGTATTTTTCTGGTAAAAGAAATTATGAATTCGTAAATATGCAGAATTTAATAACTAATTTTGTAGTATTTCGAAATGTCGAAATTTTAATATGCATTTTTTTCCATTACTTTATTTTGAGGAATATTGTAATTACAGAATAATATTTGCCTAACCTTTTCATTCGCGTCTGCAATCACTGATCTATAATAACTGATACGTTTCGCAAATTATGTCACAGGTCAATAATTTCGGAAAATTCGCTTTGGATAATTCACCAAGCTTGTCAATCGACGTTGCTGGAAATTGTCAGGTATTTCAATGTGGACACAATACTTTTATTGGCGATACATAATTACATGTTTTCCTCCATTCGTAAACCGTAACCAAGTTTTTCTGCTTTTATCGAGCCACGTCAACCACTGCCTGTAACAATACCCAGTAAAGAGAATGCTTTTTATATCTCTTTATTTCTGCAAGACAAAACAAGATACAACGGCAAAACGACAAAAGACACTGCGGCTCAGCGCAACTAAGTATGAGCAAATTCCGACTCGTACGTATTACCAAACGGAAGGCAGTCTTGCGGCAAGCGCGTCCATTTACATCTTACAACAAATTGATCCTCAAAATGTTTAGCCGTCGAATTTCGTCAAACACGATCAATCCGGAACAATGCGATCAATTTGCTGTAAGTCGGGAAAAAATTATTGGAGCGTGGCCCTGATTCATGGCCGCGTCTAACGACGCTGCACGCGCACTATATCTATATCTGAAAAATCACCAAACGCGCGTAAAAGATATTATTCCGGCGTAATGGATATCGTCGTTGTGTCAATCGATTTCCGCCGTGACACGGAGTTATCGAATAAATGATACTTTAGTCCGCTGTAGCCGGAAACGAATTGACGACAAGTAGGAAATAGGATTTCATTCGGAATTTCTACAGAGTATAAACGTAAAGTCTATATGTAGAATTTATTTTCGTAATGGTACGTTTCGAATTTTGAGATTCGATCCGATGCACGAATGATCGTATATTTATTCATCTCCTACATAAAAATACCGCGCTTTTTTATTCCCAGGCATTCGTCATATAATTGGCATATGTCTCATGTAATGCCATCGTATTGCCTATAAAACATGAAATATACCGTGAATGTCGCAGCCACGCAAAAAGAGGAGTCGCGCATTCCTTCCATCCCTTTTTAACGATACCTGCACGTTGAACTGAAACTTTCCAACGATAGAATTAGAAACCATGATAATTTCGGCGAGGTAAACGGTCGGAAATGTTAAACGAACTATTACATCTCGCCACCGTTTAATCAATTTCTCATAGCAACGCTGGGTGACACCCTAATTATGTTTCACTGTAACATCAAAACTTTACGAATGTTATAACCCAATTAATTTTGCTGGAATTAACGTAATTGCGGATAATTGTCGTACAACCCGATACGTGAGTCCATGCAGTTGGAAGTGAATGTTTAGTTGAATCCGAATCGTCTTCTGGAAAACGAAGTGGTTCGACCGAAATGATTCGTTTCATTCCGGACGAAGGGAAAAATATTTTGAGCAGCAAAATTGTCAGAACACAAGAAGCTACGCTCTGTTGGAAAACACGCGAAACCTGTCGAAGTGAAAGCTGTTTTTGTGCCCGGAATTTCAAAGCAGTGACAAAATTTCGGATAGAGCTAAGCAACCGATCGTGCAGTATCAGTTGGGACGTAAAGAAGCGGACGAGCTAAACTGTAATCATTTTTGTTCGGTCGCCGGAGGAACTTGAGGTCCGGCATTATCTTGATGGAATAGGACGTCTTTCGTATTTGCGCATTCCGCTCACTTCCCTTCAGTTCGCCTGATTGCTGGCAATATTTTCCAGATTCGTTATTCCATTGTTTGGTCATCGAATCGTTCGTAATGCCGTATTTGCATGAGAAAAAGTCATTAGTCCCTTTCCCCCGGGTTTAAACTAATTTGCCGGATACAAAATTTCGCATCTTCCTGCACCCATAGCCAGACTTCAATTCGTTTTCCCGGCGAATTTTTGCGATCTTTTCCGCACAACCTTTATCAGCATCTCGGAACAAGCGAAATCGATTGAATTTAATTTCTTCGAAAATGCAGTGCCAAACTGAGCGAATCACGTGACAGGGTCCCGTTTTATTTGCGCTTTTTAGGCCGAAGAAATAAAGACGCGTTATCGATGAATTGAAAAGTAGCTGCACTGAAAGCCCCTTTCAGCCGATTGTACAGATCACAAAGCAATGTGATGAGACGTTCCAACTTAATAACATACATTCAGCGACTTTGCAACAAAAAGTCGCTGCTCGCACAATGCTCCCGCCGCAGCGTAATAATAACTTTTTTGTCGTAGCCCTCTGTGCTATTATTTGGAATCGGCGCAACATCGCAATTTCGTTACACGTAATCACGTGTAAAAGTCCTTATCGGAAGCGAAAAATCGGCACGTACGACACTGTTAGTTTCGCGTCATATTGCTCGACACTTTCGTGTAAAACCTTATTTGCTCAACCTTTTTTACCTGGCGGACGAAATTTGCTTTGACTGGCGATTTGAAAGCGATCGTCATCTGATCGAAACGCTTCGTTCGACGCGAATGTATTATGTTTCCTAAGAGGTTCGGATTACAAACAAATCGGGCGTTTCGACTGATGAGAGTCGAAATTGAACTTCTGTCATAATTTTTGCAGGTTATTGGGCAAGTTTTTAATGAAAATTGTCGTCGCTGAGTTCACGCAAGGTGTACATGAAGAGAAACGATTTTATAACTGTAAACGGAGTCATGTGGGTGGATGATTAGGTTTCGTTTGTAGCAAGATTGAAGATAACGAAACTGTATTCGAAAAAATATCATGGTTGAACAGTTTTAAATTACACCTAAACATTTTAAGCTCACGATTTTCTCAAGGCTTGTTCCTTATTCTTGTAAAAAGTTATAATTGTTTGTCGTAACTAATATTCGATTAGTTGAACTACGTAATTAGTTTATTAACTAACTAATTAAATAAACTAATTAATAAGACTGATCAAATTTTGGCGAAATTTGGTGAAAATAATTGGGTCACAGAAACCGCTCATATTTCTGCAAGATCATAGAAATGTAGTGCAAAAATTATCCAAGTTTTCTGATGAGAAATTCACAACATAAATACTCATCAAAATACTACAAAACGATTTCATTTACTAAAAATAAACCAAACTATTTCATTTCTCTAACTAAACCCCAGTTGCCATAATAAAACATTTCTCCTCTGGGGCGCACACTATGTAAATCTTTCGCGTAATACCCGACGAAATCTATACATTTTATAATACCCCGAACTTTCGATCACTTATCGCAGAAACAAGACCTCGTTGTTTAATGTTTACATCGGAAACTTTTAATTGAATTTGTTGTCACGGAAAATGTCTCGCTCGCTACGAAACAAGCCAACAAAAAATGTCGTAGTTCGCATTACGGGGTGTCACGAATTTCGACGTTTCACGTCATCCCTCGGAACCGGACTTTTCGCGCCGGACAGTGGTAAGTGGCGCACATAATTAGAGTTTAAAATATTCATGAAATCGTCGGAGCAATTTTTCCGCAGGGGATAATGGCCTTTGTAATTCGATATTTAAAAGCGCTGGGCGTTGAATCTGCCGCGCTGACTCGTCGAACCGGGGGGAAACTTCACCATGCCGCTCGATGGAAAATTGACTTCTTCGGCGAAGCTTGGGCAAATTCCAGCCAAAGTTTTTCCAGCTTCGCGATTATGTCAATCCGAGAGACAGCCACGCGACATCGATCGCAATTTTAATAATGGTAAGCAAACTTTACAAATATCCACTCGGCGGCGATCGATCTGTATTAATCAAATACTTTATGTATGTATTTCTGCGGCGACTTTGGCGCATGTAAGTTTTCAACTTTCCTCTCGCATCGGAATTCTCAAAAGAGATCACAAAACCTCGGTAAAATCAAAGTTTTTTTGACTGTGAAAATCCAAGTTCGCCGAATCACAGGTAAGCATCGGGATTGTATAAATTAAATTACGATTAACTTATTTCGTCGGTTGGCGGCGGTCCAAGTAACAATTTGGACGCGGCGCAATAAACTGCCGCGTCACAATTAGAACAGTCGCTCGAACTTGGAGCACGTTCGGGTATTCGAATAAAAAGGAACCGAGAGAAAAGATCGTCACCCGGCCGTCGGCGAACGTCGCGGAACAATATGACAATCGGACGCCGGTTTCCAGTTTTCCGTGCTATTTCGTCGATTCCGTTCGGTTCACAAATCAAGTAATAGAATATCAACGTCTTATTCAGGACGTCTCCGTGCGATTGCACTCGAATCGATTTATCAACTGCACCAAACGTTGCGCGCAGTAAAAAAGCGTCTTAATCTCAGCCAATGGACTTTTATACCGCGCGCACAATGGTGATCTATGCCAGACTCATGCGATACCGGCCGAAAAACGTCGGATTTATTTGTACCGCGGCAAATCGACAGAAATTTCGTTAATTCGAGAAAAATTTCCTCGACAAACCGGGACCCCCCGGGGCGAGTTGCAGTTATTTTTGTCACGTGACGTGGAAACCACGACGACGGAACAAACATCCGGCGTTGTTTTTGACGAGCGCTATCTCTGTCGTTTGACTCCGGGTATCAAAGCCGAAATGAGCCGCACGTTTGGCGTTGTCGGATCGGCGGGTGGCATTAAGTCGCGAGTCTTATTAGACGCCTTTATCAAGCCCGACTTGGGATGCGAGTCGCGGAATTATGAGCGCCGCGGATTGGTTGACAAAACACGCTCGTCGATACGGGTCCGCAATCAGAACTTCGCCGCGGGCTGTTATGCAATTGCTAAGGAAGATCGACTTTGCGCAACTGCCGTTCGCGGAGATAACCTCGGCGGATCCGGCGCGCGCTCGTATTCCAAAATATATTACTTTTATCTTTTATCCGTCGTCTCTATCTCATCGCCGCGGTGCATACGTTTGTCGATTTCTTACTTGTACGATCGTGCTCGGTTTTTATTGTGGAATGTAAAGGAACGGACGAATTTACGGCCGAGTCATGTCGGGAATCCAACGAGAAATGAGATTTTTTGGGGCGACAACGGGCTATCGGGATCGCGAATTGCTTGAATTGTTCGTCAGAGGTTGCAGGGGTTTAATAATGAATGGCTTTGTGGGATTCGTGTATGAATTAGGTAGGGCGAAGGAAATTCGTAGGAGCTTACGCGAACAAGATGGTGGAACTGTTTGTCGTATCGAACATTGTGATTTCGAGGAGCGAGTAGTTCGGAGAAAAAGTTTCGGAAAAAGACGAGTCCGATGGCCTTTGGAAATGTATTGATTTGGAAGGGTTGATTTGGAATACAATGAATGTTTGGTAAAATAACTATCTGGAAGGTTACTGCTTATTTGGATCGTAATAAATTCAGTTCAGAGTGCACATCTGAGAACCTGATTTAAATGTTTACTTTGGTAACATGTACGAAACATTGCTCAGTATATATGAACCAGATGGTGGATTTTGTGATAAGTGTATTTGCTTCTTAATACGGAAACGTTATTTTAAAACACTTAATGTTACAATTTTTGTCACAATAACTGAAAAAAATAACATTTATTTCAGGAATGTTTTTTGTATGGAATAAAAAGCCAGACAGATTTTCTAGATAGTACGTAAAAATAATAACTTGAAATATGGGCTGTTTTGGAATTTTCGCAATCTGTTTAATATTTTACACAAATACAAAAAGGTAATAATGTAAAAAGAACGTCTCTAAATAGAAAAGCGTTTATTTTTTATTAACTAGTTAAAATTCATGTGAATTTCCCCTCACGTCATCAACTAATAAATTAAGAGTAAAGTTTAATTAATACAGTGTCGGGAAACCAATCGAATAACGAATCCCAGTCGAATGACTAGATAATTCCGGAATTTCATTTTCAAATCGAATATTATATTTACCGACAATAATATAAAAACAGTTTTTACGAATATTGCGATAATCAACTTTATACGGAATTGTTTCCTTCCATATTTTGAACATTCAATTGCTGTTTTGAAAATGTTATTTCGATTTATTTTTGTCGGCGACCATAAATTTTAAAACGAGTTTTAATAATTAAAATTGTCGATCCTCTCTTCGAATGTTGAAATATTGTTTGAACAGTTCGAAATCCAAAATATAATTACGTGAAATTTCACATTCATAATTTATCGTGTTAATCAAGGTTTCATTTAGGTTAAACGTACGAATCATTGAGTAAAAACAGCGTAAACTTTGCCTGAGCAATGACACGCTTTAATCCAGTAATTACAAGTCCAGCTTTCATCTTTTTCAGTTTAATTAACTCCCTCGTCTAGAAGTTTCCTTTTTATTCCTCTGGGACGTTAATTAACGATGGCCTCTACTTGCGGAGAATAGTAGTAAGTAATAAATATTAAATAATCGACCAATACTGGACGGTTTTTCCTGAATATATTGGTTCACTCGGAAAGTTTATGCGCTATCTTGGTTATTGCATGTCAGCTGTGTTCATGCGAGTTTAATTATGCCATTCGCGGTGTGCTGCAAGTACTCTCGAGCAGGCGCAATTGTTAATCACTGAATGACGGTTGAATTGAGCAGAGTCGCACTTTTGCAATCAATACAGTAAACAACCCTTTTCCCGTCGTTTTAAGATAAAAAAACTTAATTAATTAATTTCCATTTTACTACGTCTTTTATATTTATAAGATCATTTGCATAGCATGAATACATTTGGTTATGCATGTAAACACCTTATTTTCGCACGTCTGACCAAACCGAGATTGCTTCACTGCAAGAAAAATCGTTACTACGCCGACAGCAAATTATTCGTAATTACGGATGTTTTATTCGCGGTCGCAATCCCTACGAAAGATTACTCATTTACCCTCCGTAATGGTTTTTTTAAGTTCATACATTGCTGTACGCAGCAAAGCTTGAAATTGACAAATTATTACATTTTCCAGGTGCCTTACATCGATTTAACATTCATGCATGTAACAAACGTCCATGCAAACGAGAAATTATATTCAAATTGACATTCTGCTGCAAACATCATTATACTTGGTGACTGTTGTTTTTAATAAAAAATCAGTTTGTTATTTTTATTATTAATTTACTCGAAATAGATTCTAAAAGCAATCTACGACAAAGACGTAGCTTTGATTGTTGATAATTTTTCAAGTTTGTATATTTAAAAATATTCCTATTCTTACTTTAGTTTTTGTTCTATCAATATATTCCTGAGAGTAGAAACTAGAAACTGCGTCTGCATCTAATAATTATGCAGCAGAACCTCAAATTACATAATGTATATGTACTAATTATGATCTCACAATTTCTGTTCGTAAAATCACACTAAACAGATGATGTTAATACCCAAAAATATAGAATTATTAGAAAATTAGTACCGCATTCAGTAATTTTTTAAAGGTTTGCCTAAACTTCAAGGATCACCTAAAGGTGAAAAATACATTTATGTTATGAAAAACCGAATTTCGTCGCGTTTACGGGATTTTGAACTGTTTGGCTGAAAGAGTGTCGTCGAACGACGGGACGGGTGTTGCCTTCGCGACGACGGGACTGGAAAAAGCGCGCGCATTTTGTATTATCACTTTCTTCGAGTTAGAGATTGAGTTTCAAACTAAGGGTGGGCGCCCGTTGCTTTGTCGTTGTTTGTCCCGCACTATGTAAGCGAATTTCGAGACGCAAGGTGTGCTCCAACGTACATAACGTAACTAGAATCCGCCTCGGACTAACGTGTACATCTACGTTCGGTTACTCGAGTCGGCAAACATTTGCGCCAACGATCGCACTCGACCGAAGTTTACTTTCCTATTCCTATTAGCACACGGCTTTACTTTGACAAAATTCGACTACAGTTGTTACAGGCCTTACGCTCATTAAAAACTTGTTCAAATGGCGTTGCCAGACAATCGCCATTTTTGCACCCCTGGTGTCGATATCAAGAGGGCATTTCCGGTCGGCAGATGTTCATGCGGATGTTCGATCGGTTTCGGGTCGAGGGAGTTTGAAAAGTTACGTTTTTATGGTGAAAAGTTTTCGAAAATGAGCAACTTTGATGGGCAAAGTAATGAACGATTGCAATCAATTTTCCATCTTGTCAAATGTGTGTTGAGTAGGTTCTGATTGATTGGAAGGACAATCTTTTTGCTGGCGGGTGTTGTAATGGATTTATTTCGACTGCGTTCAAAGTTTGTTTCAGTGATGAGGTAATTTATCAACTTTTCCTTGTTTAGGCAAAAACAAAACGACTTCTGCAGTTGCAACTAGTACCCGTAAGCAGCCAATTAAAATATGCGTCTTTTCCGGAAATTCGTACACGAATAAGCGAATTCTATCAGCAACTCGACATCAGCGTTGCAGCTTCTCAAATTACATTCCGCTGCTCTCGAAGCTATTAAGCCCATAAAACTCGAGGAACTAAAGAAAAATATCCTTCCTTGCTAAGCGTGCGTTAAATTGTTGTCGACGTCTAGCAGTTCCTAGTTTGTCAATTCAGCGATTCTGCTAGGAAGTAGTCCGAAAATGCGTTTCATATACCCGTCTATCTGGCTGTCTGTCCGCTTTCCTTCTCCTTGTAACGCTCGTTCGTAATTTTATCGTCGACGGCGGAATTTTTCGTGGGCGATTGAAGATTGGGTCAGTGTGCAGCGTAGTAATGCGACTTTGCCGTAGACGAGGAAGGAAGGAGAAGAAAAAGGTTAAAAATTGGACCATGGCGCTTCACGATTCGTCGTCGCGTGCTACCGGAAATGCGGTTTCACGTTATATTTGCCTTTCTAAGACTGTTGCATTTTTAATACCCGAGCTCTTATTTTCAGTAACCTAATTTGTTAACCACGACTTCTCGTGTTTGGAATTGGTGGTTGCGTAAAAACAAATGATAAAACTACTCCGAGAAAACTCACGAAAAGGTGAACGTAAAAATGAAGTGCCCCGTCCAGAAATGAAAAAAATTTTAAACGGCTGTTAAAATTCAATTCCGATGAGTAATTCAGCCAGATAGTAGAATGTTATCGAATGTGTAACTCGAAACTCTTTTTTGCGTTAATTTATCCGCTTTACGAGTAAACAATGTTCTGTAGGATCATAAATTTGGTACGACATTACACCATTACTATATCATTAATAATTGCGTTACTTAATTTGTTTGACTAATTTTCCGAATTCGGCGATTGATTCTCTCTGATTTGTTTAAATATATTCGAAGCATTCGATAATTGTCGTGAAAAAATTGGTCGAGCGGGAGCGAACAAAAATTTAATTAAATCCGCAATTTCGTTCATTGCCGCGCGTCGCAATCGACAGAACTGAATTCTGTCTGTATGACAAAAATTTCGATAATGTTTTGCGTTCTCCATATCAGTTGAAAATGATTTTTGACTTTGCGTGCATTGTGCCCGGTCTCTTGCATAATTTATGTAACTGCGTGAAAGTTTTAATATTCTGCATCGGACTTACAGATAACAAGGCGAAAGCCCGCAAGTTTCTGAACAGAATAACGTCGTGTAAATTGTGCAAAAACTGCGCTTATTTGTGCTCGAGTTGAAAAATTGTTTAAGGACGTGTAACGCCGGTCATAATGATGAGAAAAAACATCACATTCACTCAAACTATGTACGAACAATGTGTACAAGTACACTTTGACACGAAGAAGATATTTCTCGCGCTCGCGAAAGATTCTCCCGTCATCACTTTTCCTTGTCGATGAGGTAATGAAAGTTAACGTGAACACGAGCGGAAAACAAGAATCGCCTCGCTTTTTATGTTTCCCGAATTACTTTTCTCGTACCGAATTAAACGATTAAAAAAAGACCAACAATTCATTTACGTCTCTCTCCATCCAACGTTCCAGAAATAAATAAAGCACAACCCGATTTCATCTCCTCAAGACGAAACGTCACAGACACAATCGACATGTTTCCCCGCGGTTTTTAATAGAAACTCCATCCAATCATTGTCTCGTTTCCACACTGCCCGACACAATGCCCCAGAAGATGGCATCACATAATAAAACCTATTTACAGCAACCGAACAACTAAGGTCACGTTTATTTAACGTTCGTCAACTCCTGACATTTCCTTTAACGGCAGAATTCGTCCGATACTAATGGAAATATTGAACGATTGCTGTCTTACTTTCGCAGTCCTTACATTATGATGGATTACCCTTCTCGCCAAAACATTCCATCCCCCGAATCAAACCCTCATTACCGCCCTTTTCCCCTTCGTGCGTTCGTAACTTTTTCAACGTTACTTTGCTTCTCGCGTGTCACATCTTCCACTCCCATTTTTGCGTTGCGCGACCAGTTTGACAACGAAATTAGTAACATTGCATTCCGGGAACAGTTGGCGCGAAACTCCGTAATGATTGTGCAATTCACTCGAAACAACTATGGCGACTGTTGGCAACTTAAGTGGAGGTAGCGGAGGAACACGTCATGTCTCACCTGTCGACTCGAGGACACCAGCCGAGAGAGCCCGGCCGAATTTGCAAAGCGGATTAATCGCAACTCCGCGGGCTCGTCGTCGTTTTTCGGTGACGCGGCGAATCGAAGAGCGCTGGCGAGAAATATCGGATATGCACGGCGCAACGTCCCGGCCATAAATCAATTTGTATTCCTGTCGTAATGCGTTCATAATTCATGCTTAGTCTAACGCGACGTTGGCCGTTGAAAAATTAATGCATTGTAAAATATGTTTTAGCGACTGTATTTATATGATCGCGGGCGAGCACGCGCGCGAATTTATCACTCGAGCTGATCGAATTAATATAATCAATTATCCGCCGATTTCCGCTGTGCATTAGCGTGGCAAATTATCTTGATTTCGACGTGTGGCTACATTTAATTTATGGCTTTTGGCGGAGAACAGGCGGGGTTGGAAAGCGGCGCATGTGATTTTTTTTTAATTTGTAGATTCTTAGTTTAGCGAATTTTAGGGGAACGAGAGTTTTCGAGATGCATTTCGACTTTACCAAGTGGGATTGTCATTGGCAGCGAGGAGAAAACTGGGGAATATGAATTAAATGTATCTATCCATTTATGGCGTAGAAGAATATCATGTCTATTTCAAGAATAACATTCTTCATGACCATGACTTCTATTTGCGGCGAGTATAATTTTTTCTCGTTTTATTTATTTGAATGGAGCACCTAATGTTTGTTTGCTTCGTAATTTCACATATTTCATAACGTTGGTGTCATTCGTGAGGTAGTGAGGTCATTTTTCACTGCCGGTCACTCTATTCAAGGTTTTCATGGTTTTTTTGAACATTAAGCAAATGCAGGAGTGGAGTTATTAATGTCAATCGACGACTCGAAAATGACAATTGGCTACACGTGTAATGTTGGCTGCTTCTGTAATACTACGTCTGTATATATCTAATGTTTCTATTCTCCCCCAGCATACACAAGAGCGTTAAATGTGTTTTAATGAAACATCAGCATAGAATATATCAATATATAAAAGAATTGCTTGAAAATTTGTGAAATTAAATAATAACATTGTAAAAATCCAACGGTAAAGTTTCATCAAATTCTCATTTGGTGTATCATTTGTGTTTGGTTAGTTATTATTCATAAAAAAGGAACATTTATTGAAATGTTGTTTATAATACTTGAAAAATGATCTAAACTAATTGTAATTGTAAACAAAATTATCAAAATGGAATATAAAACGTGGCAATATTTACATAAATCATTCAAATTTTCAAAATTAGATGAAGAACCAACAAATTACAAAAATGATGGTTTTTAATTTGGTACTTAATTAATAGTAAATTTGTATTTATTGTACCAGCAAATAATCAAACTAATACTGTGAAGAAATAATAAAACAGTGTTCAATTACAGTTTTCATAAGGGAACTATTTTAAACCAGTTTCGAGTTTTCTCTTAGAGTTGAGATTAAATCGTTTAAAATATTTAGATTTGTCTAATTTTTTATTGTACTAATAATTTTTATAATTTAAATAATATATTTATATTGATTGTCTGTTAGCCACTCAGATTTAATAATCAATTGT